>BTSX01000137.1:0-25457 GCA_036245825.1 Pristionchus entomophagus
GTCGCTTCCTATGGTGTCCGGCCTGCACTTTCTCGGCATATACCGGCCCGGGCGCTTTCGTGCGCTTAGATGCCCTGCATGGATACCTAATCGGTGAGAGTCGCACTCATATCAAAGTTGTACATGGGGCGCGCGGGAAATATGGATGGAGCAAGAGAGAGATAGACAGTACGATCGAGGAACAAATGGTACATCATCAGTGACGCTGTTTCTCTCGCTGTCCCGTGCTCCTCACCGTACCACTACTCACCGAGTGCTGTAAATTCGAGTGAGTCCTTAAGCCGATATGATGAACGATCCCAGTGGATCCAACCGACCTCCATGAGACTAGTTCTCTCGCTGGTCAGACGAAACGCGAGAGAGCACGTAAATTGAGGAGAGTCTGATTTCCACCGCTAATAGGTACGACGTCGAGACGCTTCGGCTTCCTGGTTTTGCCGATCACAATCCTGGCACAGCAATCTATATCCAAGCCAATCGCATTCTGCAGGTGCAACCTCTCACGTATTTTAGAAACAGATGAGACAACGGGACACGAAACTCTTGAGAATCAATACTAAATGTTAATGCTTCAGGCAATCTGCGTTATCATCATGCTAGTCTGTGATGTGTGCATCCTCTATAAAGTGTACAATATGCGGCTTTCAACCTTCGGTGAGTCCTCTTTCTCTATTAGCTTTCTGGGCGAATTGTTTAAATTTTACGAGTATTATGTATTGGTAGCTTCTTTCCATTACTAATTAAATCAATTTGCAATCATATTTTAATTGTAATCATGTTTAGCAACGACTCTGTCCGTTCCGGTACATGGTCAGACCGCAATTAAGAAGAACGTAGTATCTATTCGGCTGCCTTTCAAGGTATGGACACCCAAGTCAAAACAACACCCAATTATTTCCTGAAGCACACAATAGCTTCTGTGCAATTTAGGCGGAAATACGATGGGACGTGACTTGGACGAATATTCAATTGTGAAGAAATGTCGGCTAGCTCTACAAAACAGATTGATAATTCAGCGAAACAACGCCCACATCCTTAAAAGATGTATCATGCATGCAGATCTTTGATTCGTGGGGAAGTATCCGAATATGAAACACAATAGGTTGGGGTGCAAAGCCGACCCTTATACCAAGGCCATGAGTCGACAACGAACAAGTATTTGGCTTAAAGACGATGCCACACGACCATTGGGCTGCATGAGTTCTCGGACGTGATGTTGTGGGGATCTGGTACCCGACAAGACTTTCGAAACTCCCATGTTTTGGGGACTCGTTAATAATGGGCTATGAAAATTTGGCTGTATGCCAACTGATGCAGGCAAAAATAGAAAGATAAGGGGCCAATGAAGAGACCGTGCATGTAAATAGGCTCGTTCTTCTCGGATTTGCGATTTGCATGCATGGACGCCTCCTTTAAATTTCATTCCCAATTCCAAGGCGACTCTCGAGAAGAGACTGGCCATGGTTTTCCTGCTGCTCTCGCTGTCCTTCATTCTTCCCACCATTGTGTTTAACCTACATGACTTGTAAGCATCGTTACCATTTTATGAAGACTCATTCCAGAACTAATTACAATTATTGTAATTATATAAATCGCTAATTATATTTCAAAATGTCACACTACGTTTCAGGTGGCATGGTTCGGGATCTGATAGTTTGATCTGTTCAATGCTCACCATTTCTGCAAATGGTTCGTCTATACTCTCACTACTTCCGCTATCAGGCGGGAGTTTGTGCGCACTGTCAGATGCCAGAGAACTCATTAGATGGTTGACTACATCATTGATTGATATTGATTAAATATTACTTCATCGCATCCAAGATTTCAATCACAATTGTTCGTTTCTACCTTTCGTAGAATACATTGCATATCACTGGAATAGCAGTCATATCCCGCGAGCCCAGTATCGAACGCGTAAGTTCCTGTACCTTACCTGTACCAGTATCCATTCTCCTGTATCCATTAACTTCCACGATTCGGATGCTTTAGACTCGTTGTTATTCGCTTGATTTGTAAATTGGAGAAATCAAGAGAAAAATCAAGAGAAAAAAAATCGTAAAATAAAAAAAAAACGTGTTTTTCTACTCCCGAAACAACATCACGCAACGAAATACTTAGTGAACGAAGAAGTTCCGCGTGAGAAAAGAAAAAGTGAGCAGATCAGAGTATGGAAATATGACTATTTATTGTTGCAACTGCCAATAATAAGTATACATGAATATTAACGGGGGTCACAAGAGTTGAAGATAGCAAATGCTGGATTGGTTTTCCCTGGTATTGTGGCGGGTAAAGCAAATGAACTTCAATGAACACTTTCTAGAGTAGATTAGGTGCATAAAATGAATTAGCATTGACTCTTTCCTCCCTATGCGGTCAACAAGGACATATCTAGAAATTGTACCCTATATACCCCGTAGGGTAAATAATCTAGAAACGGAAGTTAGATTATCTTGATAGGAATGAAACAGAGCAGGGATACATAAAAGGGTTGTCAGAAGAAAAATGGAATGTTATCTGGAGGATTAAAAATGATCGAGATACATTGATCATGGGCATGGTGTCTGACTGGCATGCCGACGCAGGCAGGCTCGACTCCCCGCCCGCAGGTGCTGTTTTGCAAGAGGTAGAGAAAGGCGCGCGCCCCAACCACTAGTCTCCGTCAAGCGCTGCACTTTTTAAAAACTGATTCCTTGTCTGCCCATGGTCCAGATTCACCTCCAATAGGTCACTGCCGACCAGTCAGACACCATGCCCCACGGGAGGTGCCTTTCTCTACCTCTTGCAAAACATCACCGGGCGGGAGTCGAACCTGCCTGCGTCGGCATGCCAGTCAGACACCATGCCCATTAGGCCAGGGCGGCTATGCGTCAACAAGACATATCTAGAAAATTGTACCCTATATACCCCGTAGGGTAAATAATCTAGAAACGGAAGTTAGATTATCTTGATAGGAATGAAACAGAGCAGGGATACATAAAAGGGTTGTCAGAAGAAAAATGGAATGTTATCTGAGGATTAAAAATAATCGAGATACATTGATCATGGGCATGGTGTCTGACTGGCATGCCGACGCAGGCAGGCTCGACTCCCGCCCGCAGGTGCTGTTTTGCAAGAGGTAGAGAAAGGCGCGCGCCCCCAACCACTAGTCTCCGTCAAGCGCTGCACTTTTTAAAAACTGATTCCTTGTCTGCCCATGGTCCAGATTCACCTCCAATAGGTCCACTGCCGACCAGTCAGGACACCATGCCCCACGGGAGGTGCCTTTCTCTACCTCTTGCAAAACATCACCGGGCGGGAGTCGAACCTGCCTGCGTCGGCATGCCAGTCAGACACCATGCCCATTATCCCCTAATGGAGAAAAAATGGGCATGGTGTCTGACTGGAGGGGAGACAATCTCTATTCGGCATCGTGGTTGGGGCGCGCGCCTTTCTCTACCTTTTGCAAAACATCACCTGCGGGCGGGAGTCGAACCTACCTGCGTCGGCATGCCAGTCAGGACACCATGCCAGACACCATAATGGGCATGGTGTCTGACTGGCATGCCGACGCAGGCAGGCTCGACTCCCGCCCGCAGGTGATGTTTTGCCTAATGGGCATGGCGTTTCCCTGCGGTAGGCCGCCCTGGCGGGCATGGTGTCTGGGCATGTGTCTGACTGGCATGCCGACGCAGGCAGGCTCGACTCCCGCCCGCAGGTGCTGTTTTTGCAAGAGGTAGAGAAAGGCGCGCGCCCCAACCACTAGTCTCCGTCCAGCGCTGCACTTTTTAAAAACTGATTCCTTGTCTGCCCATGGTCCCAGATTCACCTCCAATAGGTCACTGCCCGACCAGTCCAGACACCATGCCCCACGGGAGGTGCCTTTTCTCTACCTCTTGCAAAACATCACCGGCGGGAGTCGAACCTGCCTGCGTCGGCATGCCAGTCAGACACCATGCCCATTATCCCCTAATGGAGAAAAAATGGGCATGGTGTCTGACTGGAGGGGAGACAATCTCTATTCGGCATCGTGGGTTGGGGCGCGCGCCTTTCTCTACCTTTTGCAAAACATCACCTGCGGGCGGGAGTCGAACCTGCCTGCGTCGGCATGCCAGTCAGACACCATGCCAGACACCATAATGAGGGCATGGTGTCTGACTGGCATGCCGACGCAGGCAGGCTCGACTCCCGCCCGCAGGTGATGTTTTGCCCTAATGGGCATGGCGTTCCCTGCGGTAGGCCTCCCTGGCGGGCATGGTGTCTGGGCATGGTGTCTGACTGGCATGCCGACGCAGGCCAGGGCTCGACTCCCGCCGCGCAGGCGATGTTTTGCAAGAGATAGAGAAATAGAGTAGTGCGTAGAGTAGTGCGAGGCACTATCATAATGGGCATGGTGTCTGACTGGCATGCCGACGCAGGCAGGCTCGACTCCCGCCTGCAGGTGATGGTTTTGCCTAATGGGCATGGCGTTCTCTGCGTAGGCCGCCCTGGCGGGCATGGTGTCTGGCCATGGTGTCTGACTGGCATGCCGACGCAGGCAGGCTCGACTCCCGCCCGCAGGCGATGTTTTGCAAGAGATAGAGAAATAGAGTAGTGCGTAGAGTAGTGCGAGGCACTATCATCCATGAGATTCAACTCATTGAACTCATCTCCATCTACCGGATCCATTGCGCATAAATGGGCATGGTGTCTGACTGGCATGCCGACGCAGGCGGGCTCGACTTCCCGACCTCTACCTCTTGCAAGACATCACCCGGGAAACATCACCTGCGGCGGGAGTCGAACCTGCCTGCGTCGGCATGCCAGTCAGGACACCATGCCTAATGGGCAATGGATCGATACCGTATACTGTATCAAGCGCCAATGGATCGGATACCGTATACTGTATCAAGCGCCAATGGTTCGATACCGTATACTGTATCAGGGGCCTATGGATCGATACCGTATACTGTATCAGACGCCAATGGATCGATACCGTATACTGTATCAGACGCCAATGGATCGATACCGTTATACTGTATCAAGCGCCAATGGTTCGATTCGATACCGTATACTGTATCAAGCGCCAATGGTTCGATTCGATACCGTATACTGTATCAGGCGCCAATGGTTCGATTCGATACCGTATACTGTATCAGGCGCGCGCCCCAACCACTAGGTCCCCGTCAAGTTTGTCACGCGCGACTTTCAAAAAGTGACAAAAATGAACAAACTGTTCACTTGTTCGGTTTTGTTTACAAAGTACGATACTTTACCCCTATAGGACCCCTGCCAATGGAATAGTGCGTGGGATCATTCCTGACCGCGCGGCCGCATCGGTCAGTTGCAGCATGCCGACTTCAGCCCAAACTTATCTACCCTCTTTAAGTCAGTCCTAGAATCCTCTTTAATCCTCTTTAAGTCAGTCCTAGAAAAAAACTTTCCTTCGTGAGGTAGCGCTATTTTCCGATGCTCTATCGACCTACCGAAAGCGTTTATCGATAACTCGCTTTAGAACACCGCTAGAAACAGTGATCTGTATCTCGAAAACCGTTCGAAAAAACAAACTTATTCTTGAATACATCGATAGATCTTGTTGTGACGATTCGAATGATATGCCTGCGCTCTCATATCGAGTTACCTAATCTTATCTTTACTCCTTCAAACTGTCTCTCCAACTTTTGAACTTCATTTTCAACAGCCTCACGTCCATCACAAGTGATCACAATTGCCTCGATCGCAATGAAACATAACTCAAAATCGCGCGAGCGCCATTTCTCGTGAAAACACCGAATGACTCGGCGTGAGGCTGTTGAAAATGAAGTTCAAAAGTTGGAGAGACAGTTTGAAGGAGTAAAGATAAGATTAGGTAACTCGATATGAGAGCGCAGGCATATCATTCGAATCGTCACAACAAGATCTATCGATGTATTCAAGAATAAGTTTGTTTTTTCGAACGGTTTTTCGAGATACAGATCACTGTTTCCTAGCGGTGTTCTAAAGCGAGTTATCGATAAAACGCTTTCCGGTAGGTCGATAGAGCATCGGAAAAATAGCGCTACCTCACGAAGGAAAGTTTTTTCTAGGACTGACTTAAAGGGTAGATAAGTTGGGCTGAAGTCGGCAGGCTGCAACTGACCGATGCGGCCGCGCGGTCAGGAATGATCCCACGCACTATTGGGGGTCCTAGGGGGGGTGAAGTAGAGTCCGAAACTGCAGAAAACTCAATATCGAAGAAGTGGCCCGCTGACAAGAATCAGCGTGTCTAGGTCGAATACAAGGTGAGCGGCGTGATATGTGATGAATAGAAAGATATCTAAGAATTATCATTGACAGATATAATCTTTGAGTTATCGAGGATGTGATTGAGGGAGCAGAGTAAGGATTTCAACTCCATACTACCACGATTGAGAGAAGGGAGAGGTAGGGAAGGGAGGGGAAGGGGATGGGGAGGGTTCTGCTTCCGAAGTTCTAGAACTTGTGAAAACATATCTCCAGTTTGGAGTCTTCACGGCTGGATGGGACGATGGGCGGCACTTTGTGCTCGCCCTTCCACGATCCCAAGGACTCGATGGCGCGATGATCTCAGACGAGCAATCGGGCCCCATTGGTGTAATGCATCCTATGAAGAATATGGGCCCCATCCTCACCTGAGCATTACTGCCTGACATCAGTGTGGTCAATAATTGTACATTTTATACAGCATAATTTCGCTCGCTAAAGAACTAATCGTTTAGCACAAATATCTTCTGGTTTATTTGAGCTCCATTAAAGACTGTCCGCAAGCAGTGGTCTAACCCTAGACTAGAGAACATGGAACAAACCCGATTCTAAAATCATCCCAACCTCGCGGATTCGATGACTGCTCTGTGAGCAGGGGCCCTCCCCACTCCCTGCCTGTAGTAGGAGCTCTTGATACATGTGAGAATGACGACGAGCGGGTCGCGCATCTCCACTGTCTGAAATACATCAGGGTTAGTACGGAGTGCATTTCGGATCCAATCAATCAACGCAATCAATAATTTAATTCAATCATCAAGCTTGTTTCATGAAGGTATGCAAGCAAGCTAGGATCTCACACCTCAGTGATATGAGCTATATCCATCCTGTTGAGAATGGACTGGGTGAACTCCATCACATCTTGAGAGCTTCGTCCTTGATGCGGTAGGGCATATAGACGATTGATCTGAGGGTATATTTAACGGTGTTTATTTACCACTTTTTCGTAATTATGCCCGTTCTGCCAAAAATGTTCAGAAAAAGTTTCCTAAAAATATTTTGTGTCTAAAACCTAATTTACTCAAGACAAGAGGTTCTACTACGCCATCACCATGTTCCCGCGGATAGAACTATCCAATAAATCAATTTATCATATGAACAGGATCCAAATTATTAGATTACTTTTCCTAGTTCTCATTTCCAAGATTCAATATCCAATTTTTTTGCATTAATTTTGAAATATTTTTTCTCAAAACTTTTATTACGAAAGTCAAATTTCTCAAACCAATTTTCTCAAAACTATATTTTTTTCTAAACTCGGAATACCACCCATATGAGTCATGCAGCCAACACCCTTCAGCGAGAGAAAACAATCAGATGACTGGTCAAATCAGAAGCTATTGAAGCCATTTCTCCAGCATCTTCATTTATTAGAAACTTGTGAACTAATAATTTGGAATGAGATTCACTAATAGTCAGCCTTGATTTGTTGTTTCCTTCTCACCTGTCGCCCCAGCATCTCGAAGTTGCAGGCGACCTAAATTGTATCATATCAGCACTAGGGTTGATATAATTATTCAATGATTGGCTCTGCTAATTTCGCGTGCGATCTCGTTTCTCTGACCGACGACAAAGCGTGCGAAATGAGGAATGTCAATGCCGAATTGTCAATATCTAATCAGCACCCAGAGAAACTAGATTAAGTAAAAATATGAAAATATCCCGTGATTCATGGAATATTCCTCAAGTTGAGTTTAGTTGGCGCAATTCAAGTTGGTTTCGAACGACATATACAGTCCTGTTGGGTCTCACTGTGAACATGCGTCACCCGGAGTAGCGCCGGGTAACTTCGGGTGACCCCCGGGTGACCCATCGTGACCCATGGATTTTTACTACCTCTAGAATATATTTAATCACGACGAGATGTATGATAGTCTTGTTCAGAACGTCGTCCTCTATCGATCCATATACTTTATTAATTAAAAATTTGATTGATGTTAGCTGCTTTTGAACAAAAATAACACTAAAATACAAGCGAACATCAATAAAAATGCAAGAAAATCCGAATTTTATTTTTATTAAATCACTTCACGATCGCCAGCAAAATTTGTGAGCCTTTTAACTACGGTATTCCACGCGGAGCGCGATAATTATCTCACTAAAATTAAATTAAAAGTAGCACTTTAAAAGTCGATATTTAATTCATAAAGTATATGGATAGATAGAGGACGACGTACTGAACAAGAATATCATAATCTCGTCGTGGTATATCGTGGTACATAATATATTCTAGAGGTAGTAAAATCCATGGGTCACGATGGGTCACCCGGGCCCGGAGTTACCCGGCGCTACTCCGGGTGACGCATGTTCACAGTGAGACCCAACAGGACTGTATTTTGTAGGACTGTATTTCACCTCTCCCGTGCCGTTTCTTGCCAGGCGAGATGGTGCAGCTTTGCAGGTCCTTGACTAGATCACGGAAAACCATTCGCATCTATTGGCTGAAATTGAGAAATAATTTGAGTTTGACCGGTAGTCGTTACCTAGGGTATGTCAGGATACTCTCTGCCCATTAAATTGTCCCAAGCCTGAGCCAAAATGGGCCCCGGCGCTATGCATTGTGCAGTATTGCAAGACCAGGATAACCTCTAGAGGTATGCAAATCTCTCATAAGTGCTCAAGGTCAAGTAAAGCTTAGAACTGGGCATAGCACAAGATCACACAGAGAGTATTACTTTTTATGCAGAGAAGTGTTCATGGAGGCACCTTGCACACGTTGCTTTCTATAAGAGGTGTCTCCACGAGCCCGTTTTCCATGTGAAATTATTCTAAGCGAACTGAAAGAGACACTCACTTCAGCTTCACGTTGAGGGCGGAGAGGATGGTCTCCTTCTGAGGGAGATTTTCCGCCAAGAAGTCTACAATTTCCTCCACCTCGGCTTTTGGCTGGACCCTAAAAGTAAAGACGTTAGGTATATTAGTGATGCAAAAAATCCGTTTCATGCCCGCTTGAAGTCGATGTCAACCCGGCATTTTGGTGTCGGCGCATACCGCAACCTTTTTGCCATCCCTATTTATCACAAAAGGCGGACTGTGCCACCCCATCGCCTAGGATCAGCTAGCCCTCTCCTCAATGTGCACGCTCTCTTATTTCTCTAACCAATGAGAGCGTATACAAATTGAGGAAACGTCGCTATCGATCCGTTATCGTCTAGTAATGTGAGTCGGCAACGTGATCCTATCCTCCGATGATCAGTGTAGCCTGTTGCGTGTCTTCGAACTATGGATGTAGTTTTTGCTTTTGGCTCTCTACATTATGCATAAACGCTCGTTTCTCGGCAGGAGTGTGTGTGTGTGTGATATGGAGCGAGCACTATTCGATTTGGCAGGAATGGTTCGGCAGTTCTCACCTGATTCCCGGCATCGTCTGCGGCTTGGCCCAGCCCCACATCTTGAATGGAACGACAGGCGCTGAGGAAGGGGACGAGAGTAAACACTGAACATTTGGGACTTATGAAACGATTACAGGATATTCATCAGGAAATACGTACAAAGGTGTGGAAATAGTGTATCTGCTACAATATGAGAAGAAGCACCGAGATGACTCAGCGGAAAACTGCCTCGAGAAGTCCATAAATCCGCCTTTCGATAGCTAGGATTGTAAAGACTGCGTGCAGGGAAGCGAGACGATACCCTGGAACTCTCGAAGTGAGGAGTATGATGCAGAAATACGAAAATAAGCTAGATTAACAGTGGAATTACTAGAGTTACGATTGAGCAATCAGATAATGATAATGGGAAGAGCTGGAAGGGCGCAATGAAGAGTCGAAGAGTGTGGAAAGAGCGATGAGTGTGTACCATGTGATAGAATGACTTGATAATCTAAACTTGAGTGGCACATGAAACGATGAAAGAGTGAATAATAATGAGATGAAGATGCGCCATGATGTCAGATGCAGACATTGAACGATGCTCATGCGTTTTCACTGAGAAACTTTGAAAGAAATACCAACATAGCTATATCTGAGTGATGATGGGTTTCTCGAAAAAGTGGATGGCTTTGAATGGTGAGATTGAGTAGATACGGTGGTCGATCAGTTGAAGGTGTGCTCTTTACTGGAGTCTGGAGAGAAGCGAAAGGGGTGGAGCGTGAAGGTCCTGGAGGACTAATTGAGGAAGCGGCGTAGTCGCGGTTCCCTGAGTCATCCCAGCTCCCGGAAGGAACTTCCGCTAATCTGCAGTCTCTCGGACGGGGAAGAGAAGAAGCGAGGCGGGTGCGGTGCGGTTGCGTATGAACTCTTTTAATCTATGTATCACATTACCGCTAATTAACGTGGTTTCCTGGATTGCACAACACTCGAGACTGATAATACACACGAGGAAGGAGTGCGAGACATCAGCTTCTTTTCGGAAGGCAAGATGATGATGTGTGATCGTTCACAAGACCAACATTCCAACACAATGGAGGGACGTATTACTCGGAAAAAAGGAACATTAGGAAAACTTCTTCGAAGAATAAGGGGGATGCACGAAAACACTTCCCTAGATGGACACAGTTGGATGTCACATGTATTTATGCATTGCAACAGCAAGAAATAGCACAGGAATTCGAAATCTTGCAAAGCATCAATGGAAGAACCTTTTGGAGAATCCTTTTCTTGATTCTAAGCAGTTTTCCTCTACTAAACCCCGTTACAAGCACACATTCGTTATAATTCCAGGTCTTCTTGTTTCGGAAAAGGAAAGACACGCTCGAAACTCTGATACTCCCATGGTTGCAGTGACGCGCGACCAAAATTTTCGTGAATATATTCTTTCTCACACATCCCATGATAAGTGCGTCAGAGAATCTCATAAGGATATGGAGATACTTGTTAAAGTAAACAGCTACAAAATGTCAATCCTGCTCTTCGAAGAGAGATGGAAACACTGGAAAACCTCAACGCTCGATGGATACAATGGACTAGAAACGCGCGACAAATACCTAACCTCTGCCCCGGTCTCTCTTCAATATCTCTCGTGCATCCCATGATTAGGGGCGTCACAGCGTTTCATAAGGAGAAGGCGAGAGGGGGAACAAACAACTACAAATTTCACATTTCCCATCACATATTGTAGGTTTTTTTTTCGTACATTTACAGGACTTACTATCTGAGATCATCACAGTAATGTAAAATGCCAAGAAGCGTATCATTGTTGGGGATATAATTGAGGGGGAGGATACTAAAAAAATATTTCACACGGCGCACAATCGGAGACGTCAATGCGAAAGGAAGAGGAGGAAAGGATGAGGGGGGGGGGGTGGGTGAAGGAAGGATGATCTTTGATATCTGTGGTCGCTGGCGAGTCACTCAGAGCATCCCGCATGCCTTCTTCTCCTGAAATATCGTTCATTGATCGATGTTCTCGATTCTCCCCTCTGCGCAATCTCTAGTCTGTTCGAAGCGAGCGGAATGCCAAGACTGATTCTTCCTTCAGGCAAGAGAACCCTACCCAAGATCCTTGATCTTTGATCTTTTCTTTCCTCACCTGGAATGGGTTGCTGGTGTCGGCGGGGAAGGCGATGAGCGCGTCCCCCTGGCCTTGTTCGCCTCACAGTACTCGATGAAGCTGACAAGTCGGGACTACACTCTATTTTCCTATTTTCGAATGTTTAATCAGAATTAACTTTCAGTAGTAGATAGGAGTACTCTATGATACTGGAGAACACACCATTTGAGATCACTCAGAGCTGATTACGCACATATCACGAAATTGTGAAAAGAGTCACGATATTGAGACTCTAAAGTCAACAATACACTCGTGTTTCAAGTTGGTGGTCCGCTAAAATTTAGGACAACTCAAAATCGAAAACACACTTCTTTGAAACCTCGGAGGACGTTCTTGCGCTGGACCTGCGCCTCTACGCGAAGCTGCTCAACCTGCGCTTGATGTTTTCCATGCTGATGTGGTGGTGTGGCTACCTGTGCGGCGACGTTTGAGATAGCGCAGAAAGGGGCGCAATTCACCTCATCTCTAATATGAGAGTACGAAAGACATGGCTATGATTTCAAGGAGAATCGAGCGAGTGGCTACGATGCGTGACAAGACATGAATACTGCCAGTTCCCACCCCCCCCCCCCCCCCTCGGACTTCTGAATAATGAAACGTTCCGGACATGCAGTTCCGCAATTCTTTCTACAATCGGGACTGAAAGGGGACGCGATGAGCTCACTATGAATCGTCATTAGAAATCTTAGCTGTCTTCCAGGAATGGGGGCGGATTGGGAGAAGGAAGAATTGTTGGCCGGTCGACTGACGTGCTGTGCGTGCTGCGATGCGGCTGCTGCGACGGCGTAGAGGACGGCTTGCTGCATGTTGCCCGGCTGCGCCTGCTGCTGCGGCGGTGGTCCTTAGTTGGTTTTTTTAGAGCAGCAAAATACCATTGGAGACTGAGGGAATCGAACCGGCAAACCTACGTGAGGAACGCTCTAACACTGTGTTCTATTCCAGACCAGGTCTTAGTTATTGTTTATGAGGAACCGAGAATGCCTCTGCACATCTTGATTTATGGTTGTTCCCCCACTGCGACGGCTGCAGCAGCAGAGTTGACGGTCGTCCCGGCTGCACGGATGCACCTCGATGATGCAGCGGCGGCGCGTCTGCCATCATGAAGCGGCCGCAGTAGCGAAGCATCTCTTCCTGAGCATTAACTTTTCTCTGAGAAGAATATGGCGAACTAGGGCCGTGCTTGTTTTCCCTATTTTTCGGGTGACCTATGAAATGCGCTTTACCAGCTTCACTCTCTTCTGGTCATCCGTAAGACCTCTAGACATTACGAATGATACGGAACTACCCGGACATCGAATAAAGTAGTGCAAACCTGAGTGAAGGCCCCCGTGCTCATTGCAGCTTCAACAGCTTTGAACAACGCCGACATAACGGGAAGGCTACGAATTGCTTGATTCTGCAACAATAATATCTTCTAAATTCTGTTCGCAATCTTGTGATGAGAGAAAACATATTTGACCATTTAACGGGCTCTTGCTCTAGTACTGGCTCTAGTACTCTCTAGTAAGCTAAGTTTCTTGGCAGATAATCGCGAATATTATTTCTCACAACGTAGATTCGACGATTTCTCGGAAGGATGACTTGGCGAGTGTCGATGGCGGAAGAAAACTGAAAAGCACAAACTTCTACTTACTGCTTATCGAAATTGCTCAGGGGCCACCTCCCTATTATTGTATAGCTGTCTATTCCAACTCAGAGAGCATAAAGGAAGAGAGCTTTATCTAGCAGAGAACCGGCCAACAGGTCACGAACAGACGAGAGTGAGAGGCGATCCAGCGAGTCGCGTCACTCAATTATGCAAAGGGCAGAGAGGGGGCGGGGCCAAGAGGGGCGCGCCAAAACTGCACGTAATATGGTAATGTAAGAGGGTAAGAGGGGAGAGGGGAACGTCCCTCGATACAATACGGATTATGCTAATTGCTATAGAGAGGAGAAGGGGAAACCATCGATACAACACCTCCCCTTGGGTGAATCTGAGCAATACATAGCAATTATTATGATACGATAATACTGGGGCCACGGTCGAAGCACTTTGGTCAGGAATCCGCAGTCGTCGTATCGCTTGTTCTTGAAACTGACGTTGAGCCGGCTTGGCGGTGCACGCGTCCTCGAAGATGTTCTCGGTTCGAAGTCGTCGTCGGCTCCTTGATCCAGACTGTCGATTGATTCCTTCTCCATTGCAGTCGTTGCGTCAGCCTCCTCAGTTCCGTGATCGGTATACGCATCGATCACTTCTCTCTCAATGGGTTCAACATCATCCTCAACATCGACAGGAATCATCGGTTCCACTTCATACTCAACTTCTTCATCTGATTCCAATCTTCCTCTCAACTGATTGGCATGAACTCTCACAACTCGATCTTCCAGTTGAATCTCATACATGGTCTTGCCGATTCGACCATTCACCGAACCTTTGGTCCACTTTCTTCCATTGGGTGCGAGAGCATGTCTGGATCCCCAATCTTGAAATATCTCGGCTTAGCACCATGTTTCTGATCGAATTGTTCCTTCATTCGATTGGTTCCATCATCATTTCCTTCCAATCTGTGACTGGGTACCATGAGATCCACTTCCGATCTGATGGTCTTTCCATCACACTGAGGGTTGGGAGTCTTTCTGTAGTTGTATAGGAACAACTGCAGAGCCGCTTCCATCGATCTTTCTCCCTTCTGCTTGAGCAGATTCCTCTTCACAGAGTCCACGAATCTCTCAGCTTGTCCATTACTCTGGGGATGGTAGGTTGGAGTGTTCACGTGAACGATTCCTCTTTCTCGACAGTACCGATTGAACGCATCTGAGTTGAACTGAGATCCGTTATCAGTCACGATCAATCTCGGTAGGACCATTCCTCGCAATCGATTCATTCAGAATCCGAATTGTGGAACCCGCTGTCATTGATGAAGTCGGCACGATCTCGGGCCATTTCGAGAGAGAATGGACTATTACCAGGAGATACTTCCCATCTACTGGTCCACAGTAGTCCATGTGAATTCTCTCCCACGGTTCATTTGCCTTCGGCCATGGTTCGAGTGGAATCTTGGTTGGTATCTTCAGTGCCTGTGCACACTGATCACACGAGAGTACAACTTGCTCGATATCCTTGTCCATTCTGAACCAGTAGCATGCTTGCCTGGCTATCAATTTCATTCGCACCACACCCGGATGACCTCCATGAAGTGTACGCAGCACTTTCTCTTTGAGGAATTGAGGAACTACCACTCGACTTCCGACCATGAGACAGTCATCCACTACCGACAAATCTTTTCTCATGAAGAAAAACGACTTCAGTTTGTTGTAATCGATCTCCTTGCGGATCTTTTTCTCATCTGGCCATCTCGTCAGATGGAAGTTTCTTACTCGACACAACAAGGGATCTCTCGATAGAGCCTCTCTGATATCATCTGCAGTCACTGGCAATTTCTCAATACTCGATCTGATCATTCTCACAACGACAGTCTCTGCTTCCTCGAGAATATTCTCCTCATCTCGATCATCGCTCGAGCCATTGATCAGTCGAGACAGTGCATCAGCGTATGCAAAACTGTCCCGTGCTGATGTACTCCATAGAGAAGTTATAACCGAGAAGGATCGTCGCCCAGTGGAACAATCTTCTCGCTGTATGCACTGGTATACCAGCCTCGAGCCGAAAATCGATAAAAGAGGCTTATGGTCAGTTTGCATAACGAATCTCCTTACAGATATCGGTGGAATTTCGTCACTCCGAAAATGAGTGTGAGGCCCTCCTTCTCAATCTGGGAATACTTGATCTCAGCTGCCTTCAGCTGCCCTCGATGCATGAGCAATCGGCATGAGTCGTCCATTGATTCGATGCGCGATCACCGCTCCAATGCCTTTCTCACTCACATCCGCAGCCAGCACAAGTTCCTTCTGAGGATCGTAGTGCACGAGATTCAAATCTGACGCCAGTATCGATTTAATTTCCTTGAATGCTCTCTCACATTCCATCCACCAATTCCACTCAACGTCATCTTTGAGCAAATTATCCAGAGGTGCACGCATCTTGTGCATTCCTTCGATGAATGGTGAATAGTACGACAACATTCCCAGAAAACTCCTCAGAGAAGCCTCGTCCTGAGGCTGTGGTATTTCTCTCACAGTCTTCACTTTCGATGGATCGGGTCGTCGACCAGCTTGATCGATGATAAATCCAAGGTATTTGATCTTATTCATGCCTAAAGAGCATTTCTCTGGACGAATTCGGAATCCATAGTCCTTGATTCTATCAAGCACAATCTTGAGATTCTTGTCGTGAATCTCCTTGGTCTTCCCACCAACCACCACATCATCGAGTTACGCTTGTGTGTTGTCACAACCGGCGAGCATCGTGTCCATCGCCTTCTGGAATATTCCCGGAGCAACGCTCACACCGAATGGCAGTCTCTTGAAACGGAACAGACCACGATAGGTGCACACTCCAATCAGATCTCTCGACTCTTCCACGACTGGAATCTGCAGATATGCGTCACTGAGATCTATCTGACTGAACAGGGTACATCCTTCTAAACGAGCGAATATCTCGGAAGACACCGGCAGAGGATGATTATTCGGTTCGAGACTCGCATTCAATCCAGTCGAGAATCCACACATACTCTGGGATGGGCGCGGCCCACTCGAGGTAGTCCACTGATTCGATGGCTTCCATCGCCAGAAGTCTGTCAATCTCTTCATCGACTTGGGAAATAGTGCGAGAGGAATATCTCGTCTCTTACAGAACACAGGTTTTGAACCTTCCTTCAGGCAGAAACTCGCTTTTGCCTTCTCGCACCTGCCGAGACCATCCTTGCAGATTTCACTGTACTCTTCTTTGATCCAGTTCACATAGGAATTATCATTCTTCACCATGTTCACATTCACATCTCTCGGAATAAGACGGAAGAACGTAGTAATGAAATCTCTTCCCTTCAGGTTCTCAGACTAGTGAGAAGTGTATACGCTTCCTTGGGCAACACTTCATTCAGCTCGAGGATGAGATGACACTTGCCCGTCAAATTGAGAGGCGTCCCATTCGCGCATCGGGGG
This sequence comes from Pristionchus entomophagus, assembly GCA_036245825.1. Taxonomy (NCBI): domain Eukaryota; kingdom Metazoa; phylum Nematoda; class Chromadorea; order Rhabditida; family Neodiplogasteridae; genus Pristionchus; species Pristionchus entomophagus. The sequence goes on from BTSX01000137.1 coordinate 16,765, forward strand.
ATACGCATCTCGTTCTTTTCTCTCCGGAGCACCGATTCTTTTCCACGTCGATTCGGAGATCAGAGTGAGATCGGAACCTGTATCCACAGTCATTCTGATCTTCTTTCCATTCATGATCACATCCGCCTTGAATCTCTCCAGATCCTCGGGAATTTCACCATAGATCGCATTCACTCTGCTCTCCTTCTTTGGCTTCGGCTTCTTGCACGTGTTGGAGTGATGCCCAATATCTTTGCAGTTGAAGCATTGGTTATTCACGTTTGGACACTCTTCTTCTTTGTGGTTCTGTCCACATCGACCACAAGGAATCGCACCCTCTGGTAGACGATTCCGAGAGTATCTCTTGTGTCCGAACTTCTTCGACTGATAACCAGTGATTGCGTTTACATGGGGATCACTCTGATTCACCACTGCATGTGAGTTACTGTACACTTCCTTGTACACTGCGACCACTTTGAGGATCGATTCGATGGTGGGTGCTTCATTGTTCCGAATTTCGTTCATCACATGGAACATCGTGGCAGTGTATCTGTGGAGATCGATTCCAGCCAGAACCACCATTGCCTTGAATTGTTCGATTTGCATCTCCTTGATGTTTGCCTCTTCAACTACTCTGTTCACAATACCAGTGAATTCCCTGATGTCGTCACACTTCAGTCTTGACATCTTGAGTCCAAACACATCAAGTCTCTTCCCGAATGCCGACTTTTTGTCTCCGAACAAGTCATGCATTATCGTCACGATCTCTTCGAAACTGAGATCGGATGCCTTCTTGGGTCTGATGTGATCTGTGAACTGTCTGTGTACTTTGTCATCAACATGACGCAATAACACTCTCACTTTATCACCATCAGCCATGTCCTTAAGATCATCTTCGAATATCTCTTTGTGTCTATTCATCCACACATCGAACGTAACTCCATCCTCTGGATTGTACGAGAAATTCCTGATCTGTTTCTCTAGAGAATCAATACTTGGTCCCTTGTGAACGCGTCCTTCTGACGTTTCCGACCTCGTATTCTCTGTTCTATCAGACAGCAGAGTTTGAATGGTCTCATGCTGCTTTTCCATTCTCTCATTCTGCTTCTCCAACTGGGTCTTCAACAGGTCATTCTGTTGCTTCTGAACCTCCAGTTGTTCCTTCTGAGCTGCAATCTATGCCTCTGTCTGATCCTTCTGAGCCTTGATCTGTGCCTCTGTCTGCTCCTTCTGAGCCTTGATCTGTGTGCATCACTCTGTTCCTTCTGAGACTTGATCATCTCCATCATCAGTTTCATCATCTGCTCACTATCCGTCTCGCCCATCGTGTACACGCGTCGCTAGATCAACCGATCACTCTTGGTAGATCACTAACTTTGACAAGTCACTCAAGTGCGTTAGGACACGTCACACTTGAAAGTTCACGCGACAGTGCAACTCGAAGAACGGTCGAGTTCGATCACCCGTGAAAGATCGGTCACGGTGATACACGGTCACTAGCGAAAGGTCGGTCGCTTCACTCGAAAGATCGGTCGAGTACGGTCACGCGTGAAAAGTCGGTCACGGTGAAAACGGTCGTCAGCGAAAGATCGGTCGCTACGATAGAGGAACACGAAAGAATCACGCAACAAACAGGAAAACAGACACGCTAGTGAGTTCTGAACGCCAATATTGTATAGCTGTCTATTCCAACTCAGAGAGCATAAAGGAAGAGAGCTTTATCTAGCAGAGAACCGGCCAACAGGTCACGAACAGACGAGAGTGAGAGGCGATCCAGCGAGTCGCGTCACTCAATTATGCAAAGGGCAGAGAGGGGGCGGGGCCAAGAGGGGCGCGCCAAAACTGCACGTAATATGGTAATGCAGAGGGTAAGAGGGGAGAGGGGAACGTCCCTCGATACAATACGGATTATGCTAATTGCTATAGAGAGGAGAAGGGGAAACCTTCGATACAACACCTATTTTTCTTATGAGCGTTACGCGATATCACCCTAATTCTGCTGCGACGAGCCAAAAACATTAATGGTGAGACCTTTCGCTCTCGCCTCTCTCTCTATGCTGAACATAATAGAATGAGATGTTTCTCTGCAACATGTCTTGCGACGGCTCTCTCCGTCTCATCGAACGGGTCGATATTCTAAATGAGTAAAGTAAAATACATGGTGAATGAAGGGCATGTTCCAATGTTTGGTAAAGCTTATCCAATAGACAATGACAGATCGTTGAATCATAATAAACTCAAATTCCATCACCCATCGCCTTGACTGAACGAAGTCAGACATACTCCAAACACCCAGTAAACCACCGGATTTTTCCAATCTTCTATACACTATAAACCTGCCTGCCTGAATGCGTTCTGCGGCATTCATTCAGCACACATTTCATCGCTTAGACAGAAAGGAGATCGTAGGGAATGGAGAGCCGGCCTGCGTCGGCATGCCAGTCAGACACCATGCCCATTCAGCATATTAGCATGGTGTCTGACTGGCAGGTTCGACTCCCGCCCGCAGGTGATGTTTTGCAAGAGGTAGAGAAAGGCGCGCGCCCCCAACCACTAGTCTCCGTCAAGCGTTCCCTGCGGTAGGCCGCCCCGGCCTAATGGGACACCATGCCCATTAGGCACCATGCCCATTAGACACCATGCTCATTTTTTTCGAGTGGTTGGGGCGCGCGCCTTTCTCTGCCTCTTGCAAAACATCACCTGCGGGCGGGAGTCGAACCTGCCTGCGTCGGCATGCCAGTCAGACACCACACCCCCCCCCCCCCCCATTCAGCGTATTAGCGGATGGGCATGGTGTCTGACTGGCATGCCGACGCAGGCCCTGGGTTTGCTCACAATCTTTATATCAGCATAGTTCCTACCGCGCGCCAATCTACCATAAGCCGCAAAACATCACTTGCGGGCGGGAGTCGAACCTGCCTGCGTCGGCATGCCAGTCAGACACCATGCCCATTAATGGGCATGGTGTCATGCCGACGCAGGCAGGTTCGACTCCCGCCCGCAGGTGATGTTTTGCACCCTGGCCTAACTGCTCCGGCTCCCAGTTTCGAATCTCAAGGCCCGAAAATTGATCATTCATCGCCTAAGCCTACCGCAGGGAACGCATGACGGAGACTAGTGGTTGGGGCGCGCGCCTTTCTCTACCTCTTGCAAAACATCACCTGCGGGCGGGAGTCGAACCTGCCTGCGTCGGCATGCCAGTCAGACACCATGCCCACCATGCCCCACCATGCCCATATCAGACACCATGCCCCCAGGCAGGTTCGACTCACATTCGCGGGCGGTTCCTGATTTGACCCTGATGAGCGGGTACGCTCTGATTGCAACTACTGCCCATTGGAAGATCAATCCTTTCCCTCTGGACGCCCCATCTCTTCTGCATAAAGCAACCCTTTCTCTACCTCTTGCAAAACATCACCTGCGGGCGGGAGTCGAGCCTGCCTGCGTCGGCATGCCAGTCAGACACCATGCCCATTTGGACAAATATTGGGCGGACAAATACACAGGCGGACAAATGATTGAATTGACTACTAACCTCGACATCCTCAGTGAAATATCGGTCTAACAAATTCCGACTCACTCGTGGACAACTCACGACGATGCATACTAAGAGTGTAGCTGAACGTGGATGTGAAAGGAATAGAGGGAGACTCGACACATCCTCTCTATGCACAGGGATGAGATAGCGGTTGCCCGGAGACCGAGAGAGATTCGGAGCCAATTACTGGTCGAGATTAGAGTTTGAAATACGGGTCGCCGTCTCTTCATTTCGCGTGGTCTCTCGTCACTCTGACCGGTGAGAGAGCACGGGAAATGAAGAGACGGCGACCCATATTGCAAACTCTAGTTGAGATAGATATCATAGGGTGTGAGTTGAATGGAGACCGGTCTTTCCTCAATCCGCACTCTATATCGCCTTTGAGAAGAGAAACGAGTGAGTTGTTTGTCCACAGGAGAATTTGTAGTGCGACAGAGTAGGGAAGATTGTGTAAGAATGTATATAATATTCAAAATAGTAGATATTTTGAATCGACACCTAGGATTCTCGTCAATTTGCTCCCTTCGCGGGTCAGAGAAATGAGAGAACCGAGCGAAATACGGAGAATCGGTGTAGTTTCTACACAAAAAAAAGAATAATTCCATTTTTCGATATCACGAGCCATGTCTGCTGTGAGAGAACTTGCAGTGCGTTTGTGTTGAAATCACGACGTAAAGTCTAGATAAGTAGTGAATTTCAAAGAAAAATTAGGAAATAGTAGTTGAATTCCGTCGGTGCTCCTTCGAAATGGAAATGTAGCAAATTCTTTATAGATAAACGATGTTAATTTCAATTGATGACCTTATTTTTTCTCAGATATGAGATGGCATACACACATACATTGAATAAAGATTTCTTAACCTATGGTGATGATGAATGATAAAAATTTCACAGAGATGATAGAAATGAGATAGAGGATCGGTTCATTGGGGGGCATGTGGCAAGAAGAAGGAGGGGTACTTTCCTGTTTTTTGCCCCCCCCTCCCTCGAAATAACCCATCTCATTTCTCAAATATCACTGTCTTCATATCGGTCTCCTCTCGGTGAAACAGAATCAGATATTTTTTCATGAAACTTTCCTTAGAAAGAGCACAACTACTCTCTAGGCCTAGATGTGTCTAAATGAATGGGCTATGTTATTTTGAGGGAGGCCAAAAAATAGGAAAGTACCGACACAAAAACTAAATGAAATCATTCATCGCACTCGTCATTCTTCGTGATCTCTCTTTGCCGGGACCATGCTGAGGTTCGCAACTAGTTGTTTGGAATTAACGGTTACTCATTCCCCTCTTACAAACAGTATGCCCCCTACATTCTCCCGAATATTGTTCTCAACGATCCCAAACCTATGAAGGCGCACCTCCGTATAGCTGAAGGTGCCCTCCAAGCAGCGCTGGACCAATTCTATTAACAATCGGGGCTGAAAGAGACACGACCAGCTCACGATGGATCGCCATCAGAAACTGTAGATGTCTTCTCGAAATGAGGGGAGCTCGGGTCACGCGTCTGAAGCGGATTCGCGCGTGCTACGAGGCGGCCGCGGCAACCGCGTGCAGGACGGCTTGCTCCATGGTGGCCGATTGCGCGGGGGCAGCTGCACCTGAATTAGTGATCGACTCTCCTCATTTCGCCGGCTCTCTCGCTTCTCTAACCGACGAGAGATCACGTGAAATGAGGAGAGTGGATGTCCATGATTTTTCATTCCTAACCTCGATACTGCTGAGGCTGTGAGTTGGGCAGAAAGCGTCCGCAAATCTCCAACAGCTCCTCCTGTGAGAACTACATACGTTACTAGAGACTATAGCGTAGTCTTGAATTAGAAGTAACTGGACACAGATTTTATCTCTCTCCCCCCCCCCCCCCCCCCTCAGAAAAGAAGACTACACACCCAAATGAAGGCAGCGATTGTCGGGAATTGAACTCCTACTTCGAGCTTCCCCTCATGCTGACCTCCCTTATGTGAGTCTAGTAGGAAGCGGATAGGGTCGTACATGGGTTTTGTTAGCTCTTTTGATTCTGTTGAGATATTTGGTGTGAAACAGGGGTGTGAAAAATGTCACGCACTCCTCATTCTCATGCTCTCTCGTCTGTCTGACCGGCTAGAGAGCATGAGATACGGGGAGTTATTGAAATTTTTCGCATACCCCTGGTGTGAAAGCACAAAGATGCGTACCAGTGTGCAGTCGCCGGTGCTGAGCGCAGCTTCAAAAGCCTTTCCAAACGCGGACATCACCGGATGCCCTGCTTGATTCTGAAACAAAATTGATCCCCCCTAATATTTGTTTAATTACCCAAGTTTGAGGTATTAACCTGACTGATGTTGGGGGATCACTCGAAACGTCTCAAAAGCGCGATAAACACCTTCCGCTTCTATTCACTTCCTGTTCTCTTCTCTCTGACACAACAAAGAAGAAAACAAAATACCATCGCTTCTGTTTTCATTTGATGAGCGAATAAAAATGTAATACATAACGTTGCATGTACAGCGAAACATGCGTTCTTGACACTATTTTCCGTCAACTTTTCACAGGATGAAGCCGTACTCGGTTGCTTGCAGCGGTCGTGCCTTCGTACTCATCGTGCTCATCGTAGTGGCTAGTTACCGCTGTCATTATTTTCGAAGAAGAAAAAAAACGTTTCGATATTATTGAATTCAATTTATTTTTGATTTCCAAAACTCTTCTCCAGGTTGCTCGTCACACCTTCATTCTAATCAGGCAAGTCAAGCACATCAGTGCAAAGACGCAAAATATGCATCGAATTCTGACGAGGTCGCTTGTGATTCAGGTGATATCCTTGCATTTTCATAATTGCACGAATGAAGAAAAAACATAAACGAAATGTAGAGAAATTTGGATTTCTCAGGCGCTGGTACCAATTTTAATCGTCATCATTCCCTTTTGCACTATATTATTAACAACAATAATTATGAATAGCTTCTTCTATAATTTGATGAACGAATTGGGTATGAAGCAGCCAGATATTCTCCGTTGAATAGAGAATATTGTTGACAAATATTTCAGCGATTGATCCATTGGATGTACTTATCGTGATACTGTCATTCTATGCCACTGTGCACTCAATTGCATTAATACAAACGACGCCGGCATTTCGTAATAAATTAAATGAGGTAAAATTAGGGGGAAATATGCATAATATGGGGGGGGGGGGATATGCATATGCATTGCATATGATTGTTATTGGTTTCAGATGTTTTCGATATCCACTAGAACGGCTCAAGCATCATCTCATACGACCACTTCAACATCAGCATTTACTGTGTCTTCTTAAAAAGTTAAACTTCTTATCAATGTGTCATATACTTGTTGTCATCGTTATATACGTATATATTGGAATCATTTCTGAAAACTATAGTCAACCAAGTCTAAGTTCGCATGTACTGGAATTCCCAGGTGATCCGATTAATATCGAATCTCGTTAAAAATACGATAACAAAGACAATAATAAAGTCAAGTAAACTAAAAAAAAATAGCTGTCTATTCGAGTCTGATTTCGTTCAATTCATGTTTCCTCGCCATGGACCCATCGAAACATTGAATTTTGGTAAGTTAACATCTACTGGTGAGTGTCATTATACTTGTTTTCATATCGTATTTCAGTCGTGGGAATTCCGCTAAACATTTTGCTGCTCTACCTCATTCACCGGCTTTTCCCGCAAGGAATTAGGCACATACAAGCATCTTCTCATGATATTCGCAGCTCACGACATACTACTCTCGTTTTTGGAAGCTCTGTTTTGTGTGGTATTAAAATAGCTTTCGTTTTCTTGCTAATAGTATTTTTTGGCAGTCAGCATTCCGTGTTGGATCAATCGTAAGCGTCGTTAGCAAGACCTTCTTCGAGTCTAGAGTAAGCCTTCTCGCATCTGGTTTTTTTATTACTAATTATAAGATTTTCAGTACATTACGCTCACTTACGTCTCTTTCTACACACTTCCATTTGCCCTGACTAATCTTAATTTTCTCTATCGATACTGGGCTATCAAAAGGCTGGGAAAAATATTTTGATTACACTTTTCGTTTACGATTATTTTCGATTATTTTTTAGACGATTATTTTTAGTCCTGAGAAACTCACACGGTACAACAATAAGCACTTCCAAGGAACAGTCATCATTGTTGTGGCTGGCGGCACTGCGGCTTGGTTGGTTTGATGGTCCCAATTTCAGTAGGATTCCTGAAATGGCCAGAAACAAGAATGTGCGAAAAAAATTCGTCTGAATTGAGTTTATTTTCTAGACCAATGGATTCGGATAGGCCTGTTACATGAACTCTACTTGGTTAGAGCATTGAATTTGTAGGAAGCACATTTATGATACACCTACTCTCATGTTGAGATATTGAGTTATTTAAAGAAATTCTGCAGGTATTCGATTTTTCTGAACTTTACCGATGGAGATGCTAATGATCCTGCGACAATTGTCCTTCGAGATGCCTTCGCAGCACAGTACAACATAACCATTAACAATGGATGGATAGCGATGGAGCATTGGGTGCGTTTTGGTCTAGTATTTTCCCAGTGGGTTCCCATCGGAACATGTCATTTTTCCCATAAGGCAGGACCCCACAAGGAAATCCTGGAAAACCATTTTAAGGTGGGACCCCACAAAAAAATCCTGGAAAACCATTTTAAGGTGGGACCCCACAAGGAAATCCTGGAAAACCATTTTGCTGGGAACAATACCATATTGCCTGGATTTTTCAAGCAAGTAACGTTTTAGCCCCATGGAACCTTCGCGTTGCGACCATTTCTCGTGCTTATGTATGCTGACACCGTCATGATTGTTGCCTTCGCATCTGCGGCTTCTTTGTCAGCCCTGACGTTCTACCACATTCAAGCTAACTCCATGGTGTCGGAAAACTATCGAACGACCCAAAGGACGGTGTTGATCGCATTGTGTGCGCAGGTGAGCATATTTTTCAAACTTTATGATCCCTGCTTTTTAGACCGCTGTTCCCTTATATGCGTGTATGCACCATACATTGTCCATCTTAATTCGCCTTTTCTTGGTGTTGATAGTATCATGTCACCGGAACTCTGTGCTTCGTTTGTATCGGCATTTCCCCTGTGGGATGCGGTTATTATCATTCTGCTAATGAGAGAATACCGAAAAGGAGTCATTAGTCTTGTATTTTGTTGCGAAAGCAAGAAACCAC
>BTSX01000138.1:0-25120 GCA_036245825.1 Pristionchus entomophagus
GTGACACAAGCAACGATAAAGTGACGAGCCTTGTGGTAAAACTGTTGACTTACAGTGGTTTTGGTAAATTATTGCTTTTCGTGGTGGGAGAAATCCGCGTTGTCGCTTGGATTAAAATCGGCGAACGCTCCAGTACCGTAATCACCCGCAGGGGAGGGAGTGTTTTGACCGTTGTCCGAGATTTCTCGCATTTAAAGTTCGCATGTTCTGGATTTATTGGAGTCTGTGACCGATAACCTACGATTTAAGCACAAAAAGAAGCCGTCAAGTGCTCTAGTCGCTGAAATAGATCCCAAGTAAAAAAATCCGAATGTTCAACCTTTTTTCTTACAGACTCCATGAATAACGTAACTGACACAGTTCCAATATTTTTTATTGATTATTTTTTAAAGAATGGGAGTGATTTCGCTAAATCGGGCGTGCTGAACAACCTAAAAACACTCATGGTTTATCGTTTAAACTAATTTCACGCGATACCATAAATCGTCACTCAGCCGCGACGCGCAACCGCAACGCATCTGTCCTTTTCGCTTATACTCGTCGCTGTGTCGGCCGTGACAGACTCCATGAATCACGTATCTGACACAGCTCCAATATTTTTTATTGATTATTTTTTAAAGAATGGGAGTGATTTCGCTAAATCGGGCGTGCTGAACAACCTAAAAACACTCATGGTGCTTCTCATGTTACTGGGAGAAGCTGCATCGCTGTTGAACTAGGATTTTCGCACGCTTTCATGCTCTCATCTGCTTCTGTGCCCATAAAAGTTGTTCAATACTGCAAATAAAGTGTGCTGTATTTCGAGAAAAAAAATTGCAAGAGCAAAAACAGCATGGCAACCGAACCAATAACATAGCGTTCTCAAGTGTAACGCCCTACCGGCTGCGCTACCGAGGCGCTTAAACCAGTAAGTATCGAGGTCGGGAACAATCATCTCACGCGCGCACGTGGTTAAGATTCGGAAACTGCATCGTTGAAATTCGACCCTTAATATGTGTATCGGAAAACTTCTGACACTAGTTCTGAGTATCACTCATCAGTACCTACCACCCTATATAGGCCAACTTCGGATCGGTCTCCGGTGATTTTTGACTTTCCCTTGTTAGACTCGTCGCTGTGTCGGCCGTGGAACGTTCTACATGACCATAGGCACATTTTACCTGTTGATGAACAATCTCCTAGACCACTCCCGAAGGCATGCACGGACGGGTCAGTCAGCGTGAAAGGACGACACCACGGCCGACACAGCGACGAGTCTAAGCGAAAAGGACAGATGCGTTGCGGTTGCGCGTCGCTGCTGAGTGCCGATTTACAGTATTCCATTCTTTAAAAAATAATCAATAAAAAATATTGGAGCTGTGTCAGATACGTGATTCATGGAGTCTGTAAGAAAAAAGGTTGAACATCCGGATTTTTTGACGTGGGGATCTATTTCAGCGACTAGAGCACTTTGCGGCTTCTTTTTGTGCTTAAATCGTAGGTTATCGGTCACAGACTCCAATAAATCCAGAACATGCGAACTTCAAATGCGAGAAAACTCGGACAATGGTCAAACTGGCCCATCGATATTTGCATTCGCATTTTCGTAAATCGATTAAAATTAATCATTTTCACTACATATTCGGGCCAAAACTTTTGAAAAGCTGGCTCGGTCAGGCTCGACGAGACTGTTCGAATGGTTATTAGAACCCCTATTTTATTTTAGTGAGGAACATAAGAAAATAGCATTTTTAGTATATTTTCGACCTTCATTTCGCCATTTCTCCACAAAAAAAATCCTTTGTTCGCAGTCTTATTCCGCGTGCTCTTGTTCGGAGACCGGCATCGAAGGCGAAAGCAATGAGGGAGAACAATGGGCGAGCGCCATTCGTTTGATGAGAAACATTGCGGAAGTGTCACCCCTCCCCCCCTTTGCCAATGATTTCAGATGTGTTTCAGATATCAAAATAATTTATCGAACGGGCTGAACTTCTCAAAATTAACAAAATGAGTGTGAACAGTTGCAGAAAGGGGGAAAGTGAACAAAAAATATCCGTGTCTCCATGAATGAGTATCATACGTCGTTGATGGTAATTATTGATCCTCAGTACTTCTGTTGAGCACCTCCCCATGCGTTGGCAGCACCGTCTCCACTTGCTCCCTGTGCTCCTCCCCATGCAGCAGCTGCAGCGCCTTGTCCCCATTGGGGCGTTCTCATATCCGCCCTGCTGACCCCATTGTCCTTCTCCGTATCCTCCATAGCCGGCAGCTCCTCCGTAACCTCCGTACCCAGCAGCAGCTGCAAATAATGCATTTCTGATCTCTCACTTCTCAATCTCCTACATTTTTTCCGTAATCGCGTAACACAGAAGAGAGAAGTATCACGACAGTTTCCGCGTTACCTTCCGGAGCTAAGTTTCTATGCGCTGCGCTAGTACCACGCGACGCGTTTTTGAATGCTTGTTTTCAAAATAGCTTAAATATAATTTTTTTGGGGTAATTTAAGCAGGAACATGATACCATTTAGACACCTGGTCCCGAATCAACTCATATGATACCACAGAAGATACCACAGGTGGATAGTCATTTGTGTAATGGTTCTTAAATCTTTGAGAATACGGTCTCGTGAAAAATATATACTAACCGTAGTCACCACCGTATCCAGCTTGAGCCGGGTACTGCTGAGGGTATCCTCCGTACTGCTGGTATCCTCCTGCTCCGCCACCGTATCCACCTTGGTATCCACCACGTCCACCTCCCATATCTCTTCCCATTCCACGACTGCGTCCGAATCGATCCATTCGATCACGGCTCATCTGAGCGCGGTTTTGCTCTTCTTTGTTGAGTCCTTTCTTTGCTTCGCATCGAGAAGTGCCGATCATATGATACTGAAGAAGAAAAGATAACTAATAGGATACGAATTATCCTAGTTCTGTCCTAGATAAAAGACTAAATACGCATACCCTTTCTAGAACGCACTTGTCCACAGGGTCATAATCGTCAAAGGTGATGAAGCAGAATCCACGCGGCTGATTAGTAATCTTGTCAATGATAACGTCAATCTGAAAAGGGATATATATACTGCGATAGAGACACGCAAAGTGTACCTTCTCGATCCCTCCATACTTGGAGAAGTATTCTCTGAGCTGGTCTTCACTCAAGTCGCGCACGTTAGCCACGTAGAGTCTCTTGCTAGAAACATTGCCGTCGCTTCCTCTTTGTCCTTCTTCTCTTGGCACAGCTCGCTTGGGATCCACAGTCTTTCCATCAATGACATGAGGACGGTTATCCATGGCAGTGTTCACCTGAATCAAACATTTCATACTTGGAAACAAGGCAAATGTGTACCATAGCGCTGCTCTTGTAGGTAACGAATCCGAAACCGCGAGATCTCTTGGTCATTGCATCCTTCATGACGATACAGTCCACGGCATCCCCGAATTTTTCTGTTTTTGAGTAAAGCAGAGTAAACAATAACATTGGTTTAGAAATTAACGGCAGTTGAAACTTAAAATATATATAAGGGGGAGCAGGTTGTTATTTTCTGATCTCGAAACTAGTTGAACACTTTTGCAAAAATTGAACTTGTTCAATTTTTCTCGAAACTATTCAATGATAACGTAAACTTGATAACGATAATAATAATGATAACGTAAACTTTTTATGTGACAAATTATAAATATAAAGGGGAGCAGGTTGTTATTTTCTGAACTCGAAACTAGTTGAACACTTTTGCAAAAAATGAACTTGTTCAACCTGTAACAACCTGCTCCCCCTTATATTTATAATTTGTCACATAAAAAATAACGAATAATAAGTTTTTGCTTTTTGCATTCACTTTTCATTGTTCCTATTGTTCTTCCTTTAGTAGTGAACAAAACATTGAACAATGCACTCGTTGAAGTCGAGTTAGTCGAGTTTGAAATTTGAAAAAAAAAACTCACCGTAGAAGCTCTTCAATGAATCGTCGGTAGTATCGCGCGAAAGACCACCGATGAATATCTTGCGCACATTCTCGGGCTCGTCCTGTAAAACGAACAGAATTAGAAAAGAAACAGCGCATCACACCTAGCGCATGATGCAAAGAATTGATTAGGCTTAACTTCCTTACGCTATTATTTTCGTAGCTCATGTTGATCTGATGTGTTAGGTCTAGATTTTGCCGTAACACTAGACGTTCTAGACTCCAGATAGCCTGAACATTACGTGGAATAACCTACTAGCAAACAGAGACTCGAGATAAGAAAATGGAGACAAAAAACTCGAAAATTTGAATGCTCGTCAGTCGTCTTTTTTTGTCGTCGTGAGACCAAACCGCGCGTGTGCACGGTTGCTCCGATTTGTTCATGTGGGCCCGGAGCCCCGGGGCACATATGTCGGAGTTCCTTTCATGCTTTTGATCGTTGTAAAAAACATGACAACGGTGTTTTCCGGCGAGTTTTTGGCAGAGTTTCATGCAAGTGCTTGTGACTTGTTGCAAGCACTTGCACTTGTAAGTCACTTGAAACCGCTCTGAAACCCTCTGGTTTTGAAGGGTATGCTTACAGTAAGTAGCAAAAGTATATTACTATGATACATCGGGTAAGTTACCTCGATTGCTACTATTTTATTACGTAACTAAATGGCAGAAAAAAGTAAGTAACAGGGAAGCTACTTTATCCTTACGGGTAACTTACTTTTTCTCACCCGAGGGAAAAGTAAGTTGGCAGCAAGTTGCCTGATCCTAACTTTAAAAAGTAATATTACTATAGCAATCGAGTTAAATTACCATAGGGAACCCAGTAACTTACTTTTCGGGCGTAAACATTACTATAAGATTACCCTTCAAAACCAGAGCCCGTCATAGATTTTCTGATTTTTTTTTCATTCATTGTCCCTAATTCCGTATAAATTATTTAGTCGTAGCATTTTTTTTGCGTTGAGACGGTTGTTCAGATATCGTTTCTAATATCTAATATATACGTACGATCTAACAACAACGCTTCAGAGATGTCCAAAGAAGATACGGATTCAAATGCTTCTACCCGAATATTTGGATTGAAAAGGAAAGCATTGGATCAGATTAATCTATTGCTCGGTTCAGGACTAACTAAGAGGTTTGTGATCCTACTCTACTAGTCTTACGAAACCGAGTATATAATAATAATTTATCTACGCACTAGGCGCAACAAGAAAATGAATATAATACAATTATGAGTAGACGAGGGGATTAGTGCTGTGGATGGGAGAGGTAATTAATGAGGGGGCGGTTTTCTAAACGACGTTTAAAAATCTGGCACTTCTTTACTTTAGGGGACAAGCTCCACCCCCTTGTCTAAGAAGACTTGTCTAAGAATGTATTTGTCATCATTTTTCGTTTGCTTAGGCTGCTTAGGCTTAGTTTGCTTAGGGTAACGCTAAGGACACTAAGGACACTAATTGTCATCATTTTCCAGCATAGTGTTGGGCTAAGACTAAAAGTGGGCGGAGCTTGTCCCCTAAAGTAAAGAAGCCCCAAAAATCTTGACATTGGGTGCGGTGAGAATAAAGTCGGGTAAGTAGTTGAGAGTACATTCGAGATGATCTAACAGGGAATGAATTGAATCTGGCTGTACATTTCGTGAATTCTATGTTGATACCGAATGAGGAGACTCTATCTCGAGTAGACTTGTTTACATAGAAAGATGAACTGGGAATGATAGAGGCACCAGTCATTATCGTATGGGTCATACAAAGATCAGCAATGACTCCTCTCGGTAAGTGCGCGCAGGTCAAGGGTCTTGAGGCGTTATTGGGATGAGGGGAGGGAATATGGATAGGTAGATGAGGGGAAGCAACGGTAGAGTACTTGACGAGTGAATATGTGCTGTACTTTCTCTAAAGTTAGGGAGGGCAATGGGGCATTAATAAGCAAACCCTAATGTTTATTTCTCATACTTCGCTTATCGAATCGAGTGTGCTGAATCTAACAACAGCAAAGAAAAGCCATAAAATAGATAATGTAATCAAATATAGCGATTTAACAAAATCTTTGATTGACTGCCCATCTACAGTAATCGATTTTGTCGAGTATGCGCTAATTTATTACTAGAAACAGCTAATTCTGTTTTAAACATATTTTAACATTATTTGTGTTTATTTTTAGGTATGTCAATTTGAGAACTAATGAATGCGAGTAGAGTACAAGCAAATTTGTGAGCAAACGATAATTCAGTGATATTGTGCTGTTTTCGAAGCCGCTAAGCGATACTTCCGACTGATAGTAGCTAATCAATTTCACTACCAAAATACTCTCCAGGATCCATAGAACAATCTATGAAAAGCCTATTCGGTGGAGCGAATAAACAGCGACGCTATAGTGAAGAAACTGCAGAAAACAGCGAAAATACGTAATTTTTTAGCTTTAAAGCTGTAGAACTATAGTTCCGACTGACAGTTGAGGGATGTGTTTATGATCGTACATCGGTCTATGACCTAACGAATGTTCCATGAAAAGGCTATTCGGTGGAGCGAGCATTAATGGAAGTTGTAGGTCAAGAAGGATGCTCAAAATAGTGCACCCCCACATGAAGATTTAAGCGTGTCTTTGATATAGCTGATTAAAGTATGTGTACTATTGAGTAAACGGATCTATGATGCACCTCTGTTCATAAAATAAATAGCTTATTGACTGCAATTAAAGTCGGAATTAATTTTCAAAGACAAGACATTTAAAAATCAGTTCTCGATTCGCGCGAAAGCTTTGAAGATTACTTCTGTAAGAAAATTCGTCTTGGAACACACGTTTCCCTCCCTATCTAAAGTAGTAATGTCCTTAAGGTAATGTGGTTTCTAGAAAGGGAATGCAAATTCTAGTGAGGGGGGGGGGACGCAGGCTTTTGTAACTACGAATGAGGATAGAGGGACAGTTGAATGGGAGTGCTTTAAGAAGGAGAAACAAGTTAGAGGTGGGTGGTTTTTTGGGCACGGGTCTTATTGTAAAATTCAAAAACTCAGTTAGAGTCATGGACTGTTTAGCATACAGTAGGCATGATGAGCGGAACAAAATATTCGCTAAATATTTATTTAGTCTTCCAATATTCCCGATCTTTCTCCTATGTGATCCTGGACGCAAAATGCACTGATTAAATACAAACACTGAAGCCTAGAATCCCTTATTAATGATTGCTAAACATAGTAGATTGGACCGTTCGTAATAACAAGTGAAATGGTTTATTTTCTTGCAATAACAGAGCATGAATTCTTCAAATCAGAGCGAACTTGCACTCCTAGATCACGGACGTTACTCTAAAGTGGTAGGTCAATGGAGTCAATCTGATAGTGAGGGGTAGACAGTTTGGATCCTAGGCGAATATGTGTACACTTAGAAGCAGATAAAGACAATTGATTACGTTGGGTCCAATCAGAGAGACAATTTAGTGCGGATTGAAACTCAGATTTGATACTAGTTTTGGTGATTCTATTGTAAGATAAATATAATTTTACATCATCAGCATAGCATTGTATAGTCGCATTGTGGAAACGGGAAAGGATATGGGGAAGATCAGTAAGGTAAATGGAAAAGAGAATCGGGCCGAGTACACTGCCTTGTGGCACGCCAGAGAGAATGGGGAACGAATCACTAGTGACAGAGGACAATCGGACTGAGAAAGTGCGGTCAGATAAGAAAGACTCAAGCCATGAAAGCAAGTGACCGTGGATACCGTAATGCGATAAACGAGCGAGGAGTTTGGGATATGGAACAACATCGAAAGCACGAGTGAAATCTATATAAACGACATCAGTGATGAGTTTATTAGAGTGAGCAATGGTCCAGTCATTATGGCAGGTCAGAAGGTTTGTGACAACACTGGCTCCAGAGCGGAAACCATGTTGGTTAGAAGGGAGGACGTTGAAACGAGAAAGGTGACTGTTGAGGTGGTCTTTAAGTATGCGTTCCATGGTCTTAGCAGCAGGGGAAATAATAGAAATGGGTCTGTACGAAGAAGGTAGTTTACTGTCTTTGCCTGGTTTGGGGATGGGGGTGATAAGGGAGTGTTTCCATGCAGAGGGTACGGTACCAGAGATGAGACGAAGGTTGAATACCTCAGCTAAGGGGGTAGAAAGGGCATGGGCACACTTAGAGAAAATAATCTGAGGAATGCCATCATAGCCAGTCGAACAAGAAGGAGATAATTTGCGTAGTGCTTTGTGAACTTCATGAGGGAAAATAGTGAATAGAGAAAGAGAGGGAGGGAGGGATTGGGGAAGAGAGAGGGTTGCCATTATCTAGGGTGAAATCAGCGGCGAATTCAGAAGCAAGCGTGTTAGCCTTACAGAGACTGTCGTATACAGGTACATTCTGAGATGATACTAGGGTGATAAGACATTTCGCAAAATCAATTTCGAAAAAGTACATTTCGCAAAGTTTTGAGCAATTTTGGAAGCTATTTTGCACGTGTTTAAACCCATTTTTTCTCGACTTTAATTATCAATTTCGATTCACCGGAAGCAGGAGAACTCGACAGTGAATGCAACAAATGCATTAAATATTATATGAAGGTAGCGATAGTCGATAATTTTGCGAAGCGTCCGTTTTTGAAATAGATTTTTCGGAACGGAATTTTTCGAAATGGATTTTGCGAAATGCCCTTTATCGAAAAATATTTTTCGAAATGTCTTATCACCGATACAAGTTCGGGGATGGAAAGCTTGTGTGTAGTAAGAGAAGATACATAACGATACAAATCATTAATTTGAGAGAGTTTCTTACGGGTAGAGTAACGAGACTTATTGATCTCAAAAAGAAGTTTCTTACTACATTCATCAAAAATTGGTATGATAGTGGGAATATGGATCTTAGCGAATAGTGAGTCACGGCGACGGATAAGGCGAACGAGGCGAGGGCGATAAGAGAGAGAAGGAAGACGAGGAGTACGGTAAGGAACAAAGAGGTCGATGGCAGAATGAATGGTGGATGAAAACTGAGAGTAGACAGAGTCAATGTCAGGGCAGTCACGGAACAATGATAGCCAATCGATGGATAAAAGATGAGTGGAAAGGGCAGGATAGTCGACACGTGAATAGTCACGAATCTCAGAGGGAAGAGGGGGGGGGGGGGGGGGGGATAAGGGAGCATTCCAAAAAAATATTAGTTGGGACCATAGAGTCGGAAAGTTCTTATTCTGCGTTCTCATACACCGTGTGTTCATGAATAGGTTGTGAATTAGATACGTTTGTTTCAGACCCAAGAAAGAGGACGCCTTACTGGAAGGGTTCAGGAAGAGGCTTGCTACCTTCCATGTACGTTTTTTTTCTCATCAAATGTTTTTATTATTTATCTAGACGCAGCAGGGTTTGAATATAATAATATGAGTTCACTAGGCGTTATTGTTGTTGGGGTATTCGTGAGGGGCACGGCATTATTTTTCCCGACCACACGAAAATAAGTGGTCACCCCAAAAAGCGAATTCTACGGTAGTGCGATGCAAATGTGCGCCTGAGCGACTGTATTTTTCCCCTGAGAGACGGTAGATTCTTAAGGTAATCAATGACTTTCACCATACTGTATCTGGGTTTTGTAATTGATTCTCCGGATACAGTATGCTATGTAATTTTTGTAATTAATTTTCAGGATACTGTATGATGTTTAGCGGTAGCAATGAAATCATACATGCTCACGGCCCAAACAAAATCTCGGGACCATAAACTGCCATGAGGGGGTTATAAAGTGCCATGATTTCACCTATTTTCGTCATTTTTGAGGTTATTATAGCTCTAAATTGTTAGGGATCAATTTTTGTCGCTACTAAATGATAGTCGCTGTATTATAGAGCACGAATTTTAATTACGCAAGCAATTTAAAGGCTGCAATAAATAATTAAAACCAATATCGGTCTAATATAGTCGAATATCAGGTATTATTTGACTATATTGGCGTTTTTACAGACTGTACGGGTTATCCTTTAGAAAAGCTATATTATGAAATTTTTTAAACACATTTAAATAATAATTTCTAGTTATTGATTTTTTTCACTCATGTAAAGCGCATTTCAGGGGTATAATTCCAAACTATCTGCTGTATGTATTGTATTAAAGGATCTAATGAAGTATTGTATTTAATTTCGACAAGTCGTAAAGATCACCTAATCGGAGCTCGAACAGATTTTTTAAAAAAATTATGACACTAATCTTAATTTTTTCTAACTTGGTGAAGTAATATGATGGGAACCTCTGATTGCAGCCAAAAGTAAGAAAGCAGCTAAAAAAAGAAAGCAGCGACTGGTTGATCTAGAAAAGATATAAATTAAATGTTATCTACTATGCATATATCTGTTGCAATATGTTTTTGAATACGAATAAAGGGGTACCTACCAAAACGTCCCCCTCGTAAAACTTCCCCACTGGCACACAGAGGCTAAATCGAGAGAAGGCTAATTCCACAGCCGTCTGAGAATTTTGACGTCAACATCAAAGTTGTAGAGCATGAGACGACGGTCCTTTCCACATATTTAGTTTCTCGAAAAGTTGAATTTGAGTATAGATACGAAGAAAAATGTGTAATTTCGTAAATTTTCACATTTTTCTTCGTATCTATACTCAAATTCAACTTTTCGAGAAACTAAATATGTGGAAAGGACCGTCGTCTCATGCTCTACTACTTTGATGTTGACGTCAAAATTCTCAGACGGCTATGGAATTAGCCTTCTCTCTATTTAGCCTCTGTGTGCCAGTGGGGAAGTTTTACGAGGGGAACGTTTTGGTAGGGACCCCGAATAAAGTTCATCTACCCTTCTATAAACTGTGCAGAACTTGTGTACACAGGTATATTGGCCATAGTGGAATCGAAGGAGCAGTAATGAATGGAAATACATGAATGCATTACAGAATAATATTACTTATAATGAATAAATGAAGAAGTGCGAAAGAGAGAAAAAATGTGAAGTGAATGAAATGAAGGGAGGCTCGTGTACTGTAGTTGATCGGGGCAAATTTTGTTCGGCGTGTCGCATACATGATATTTTCATTATTTTGCCCATGAACGATACTCGGGGGGCACTTTTTATTGAGTAAATCACATATTGAGTATTAAATGCATGACCAAAATGAATTTATAAGCCAAAAATATTAGAGTTTCATCTAACATATCTGTGATATAAGTGCCAACAAACAATCCACAGACATTGTTTGCGCATTGTGCGTTGGCACTTATAGGCACCACAACTCGAAGGGATCGCAATTCTAGTGTGATATTAATTTTTCTTATCGAGTTCCTCAAACACTCAGTGAAAAAGAAAGCTAAATTCTTTGCAATATGAAAATGTTGAACATGGTATGAGTGGTAGTGTGCAAATTGGAATCACTAAAACAATATTCGGGGGGGGGGGGGCACTTATTCGAGTGATGGTGATATTGAATATTGATTTAATGACGGTTGCGTATTTATAAAGCAGAAATATTAGCGATATATAAATAAAATATTTAATAATAGTGCCAAAGACATTTTAGCTCTCTCCAATTTACACACTACCACTCATACCATGTTCAACATTTTCATATTTCAGCGAATTTAGCCCTCTTTTTCACTGAGTGTTTGAGGAACTCGATAAGAAAAATTAATATCACACTAGAATTGCGATCCCTTCGAGTTTTGGTGCCTATAAGTGCCAACGCACAATGCGCAAACAATGTTTGTGGATTGTTTGTTGGCACTTATACCACAGATATGTTGGATGAAACTCTAATATTTCCGGCTTATAAATTCATTTTGGTCATGCATGTAATACTCAATATGTGATTTACTCAAAAAAGTGCCCCCCCCTCGGGGATTCTCTTCACCTTTCTTCTCTCTTTCGTACTTCTTCATTTATTCTTATTCTGTATTGCCTGCATGTATTTCCATTCATTACTTCTCCTTCGATTCCACTATGGCCAATATTCATGTGTACAAAAGTTCTGCAGCATTTATATGAGGGTAGATCAACTTTATCTGTAGTCCAAAACATAGTACAACGGATATCTAGCACATATAGGGGTGATCCGAAAGTATCTTCCGCTTTTTTAAAACTTTTATTTCTTGCGAACTATAAGGCAAAATCCCAAACTCTTTAGTATTAATTGAAGATGTAGATGATCTAAAATGTTATATCTTAATTTTGCGAAAACATTGCGTAATGATGACGAAATTTTAAAAAAAAAGTTTTCGGGCAACATCTTTGAAATTTTCTATCTCATTGGAGGATTTCGCTGGGGACAGCGGATTGGAAACAAAGAAGAAGAGGGATCTGTACTATCAAATAAAAATTGTTAATAGAAAATACCTAAAATGATCAAAGAACTAGGTCGAAATCTTTCTTTTTTTTTATGACTTTTTATGGTCGATTTTTTGAATTTTTATCATTCTTGGCAGTGAATTTCCCTCATATTCTGAAATTTCTCAGTTATGATTTATGTGTAAAATTTTCAAAATATTGTTGGTAAGAAATTCGCACATTTTCAGAAAAATGTATGGGAAATTTCGAGTTTTGTTGTGATGATGCAATCGAAAATTAAAAGATTAGGTAGCGAGCAATTTGAGCGTTGTCAACTCCAAACTCCCTTCAGACGATAACATAATTTTTATCTATGCGCAAAACAAAGAACGGATTTTTTAAAATGAAAATTGAGACTGGACACTTTTGATGTGGTTTGGTCAAAATAGTGCCGTTTGTCAATAACATGAGGACATACAGTGCTCAATTACTTAAATATTAGAGTAATGGTTGCTAAAGCCAGCGCACTTTAGTATGACTTGATAAGTATTCTAGAACCTGTGAAAAATATTTTTTTTCAAAAACGCGGAAGATGCTTTCGGATCACCCCTATAGTATATAATTTATATCCTCTCTCGGTCAACCAGCCCCATTTTTTGTCCTGTATGGCATCCTCGATTTGACCGCCAAAGTTATGAAGTGACCTGCAATTTTTTTCTATAAAGTGGCATGATCCACACAATGTTTGGGGGTGGGCATGTATGAATGAAATCATACTCTGTTTAGCAACTCATTCTGTGTTTATTTTGTTCTCGAGAGGGCCCTTTTCGCTCAACGGGGTGTCGGGAAAAATAATGCTGCGAGGGGGGTGGTTTTCAAATTGCGTTTTAAAATCTTGGCAATGGGAGCGAGACGGATAAAATAGGGTAGTCGGGAGTACAATGGAGATGTTCTAACAGAGAACGCATTGAATCGGACTGTACATTTACTGAATTCTATGTTGATACCGAAAGAGGACACTCTATTTCAAGTAGAATTATATACATAGAAAGATGCATGATTTCTTCCAATCATAGTGAACTTATACTCCTTGATCTCGGACATTCTCCAGTGGTATTAATGAAATCAATCTGGTAACGAGGGGTTGACAGTTTAGACCATAGGCGAATGTGTGTACACTTGGAAGCAGATGGAAACAATGTTGTTTTGAATTATATGAATGTTTAGGCAGGTAAATGGAAGAATGATAAAGAACTGAATCCTCGTCGATTGGCTGAGCGTGGATGGAGATTACTAGATGCAACCAAAAAGACGATCAAATGTGATGCTTGCGGTTTCTACCTCAGTTCCGCTCTTCCTGACATAACAACGGTTGATGTAAACGTCTACAATCGATGTCTCAAGTATGTTCATGTAATCTGATAAAAGTTCGTTAAAATCGATTCGATTTCTAGAGAGAGTTACTTATACAATGTTGATGACAGAGAGACGCTTTTGAAATGAGCAAGTGTAATTGACAGGAAAGTGTACGAGAGTCTGGAGACTTGTCACGAGAAGACTTGTACTGCCAAGTCAAGAAGACCTAACTTCTTCCCTCACTTCAACGAGAAACGAGAAATCAGAGATATCTTCAACGCACGATTGGATAATATGAAGGGTGTGAGGATATTCGAAGGAACAGAGGTGAGGGACAGCTTAAAACGCGTTCTCTGTACTACGGGAGGAAAAAGGGGTGAAAGTGGTACTGTTTGCGAAAATGGTCGTTCGGGGTTCAAACATTGGGTATGTGACAACTTGGGGTCGAAAAAAATTTTCATAAAAATTTTGATCTTTGTTCTCCAAAAATCGATACTTTCAAACCTCGAAATAAAAAAGACATGTTCCCAAAACGACTATTTTTCTGGAAATGTGATCATAACTTTTTTTTATTTCGAGGTTGCATGAGCTCTAGTTTGCAGATTCCGATTCAGCGCTCAAAAATAAGCCAGAAAATCTTATATTGACATGATTTTGAGAATTTGACTTTTTGACCAAAAATTGACCATAAGGGTTCTAATAATGGAATTCGCATTCTACGCACAGAAATACACCAGAAACACTTTTATTAAGATTATTCTGAGATGAAATTTTTTCAACTTTTTCATGACTCGCTCTCAGCCGCACAAGCTTTTTTGCAACCCTTTCTCTTCTAAATACCGTACCACAGGGGGCGATCTGTAACTCGGGAATCTCCGAGCGATCTGTAACTCGGGAAAAACCTGCCTGTGGCGGGAGTCGAACCTGCCTGCGTCGGCATGCCAGTCAGACACCATGCCCACACCATGCGCGCCTTTCTCTACCTCTTGCAAAACATCACCTGCTGGCGGGAGTCGAACCTGCCTGCGTCGGCATGCCAGTCAGACACCATGCCCATTAGGGCATGGTGTCTGACTCGGATGAACACATATACATTACTTTAATAGTGATTTTCAAAAAGCGAAAATATTGTGTCGCCGAGTGGGATTGAACCTGCGACCTTGGTAGGTCATGATTGGGCGACCGCCCGAGTACAAAGACAGTGAAAAACGTCCATGGAAATAATTCCAGTCGATTCTCCATAAAAAACTACACAAAATATGTCGGAATGGTGATGAGCAAATCATAGCTTCATGGGTAGCCATATCGATGTCTACAGAAATTGATCGAATTTTTCACCTTATGAGTCATAAGTCACGTAGGAATAGCTTAAATCGAATTTCCTTTTACTACTTAACATAACTTTCGATGCTCTTTCGAATGATATATCACATGATGCTGAAATCTGAAATTTGAAATTATCGATTTTTGGAGATCAAAGATTCATGTTATATTTTCAAACGATGCTATGCAACGGCATAATCATGTTATTGAAGAAGAAAAATGATCGCAAATAACTTTGGAGCACGTGGCGAGCGTTTGAAGTATAATTATCGACGTGATTTTACATACCGTAGTCCTTGATAGTCCCACACAGATTCAATATTGTAAGATTCAAAAACTCAGTTAGAGTCATGGACTGTTTAGCCTACAGTAGGCATGATGAGCGGAACAAAATATTCGCTAATTATTTATTTAGTCTTCCAATATTCCCGATCTTTTTCCTATGTGATCCTGGACGCAAAATGCACTGATTAAATACAAACACTGAAGCCTAGAATCCCTTATTAATGATTGCTAAACACAGTAGATTGGATCGTTCGTAATAACAAGTGAAATGGTTTATTTTCTTGCGATAATACCGGGTGATAAGACATTTCGGAGAAAAAAAAATCGGAAAATCTAATACTAATACCGTAGTACCCTAATACTGTATGTTCAATCACGTCGAAGTACCTAATACCCTAATACCCTAATACTGTATGTTCAATCACGTCGAAGTATTGCGCGGGAGTTTAAACGAAATGCATGTGTGGAGAGGTACTTTAGCTTACAAATGGTATTTTTAAAAAAAGATACCATTTGTATGCAATCTCAACGTATAGATTATGGAAGAGGGACTCGATTCTACTATCGTCACCAACCTTTTTCCTGATGAATCAGTGGATCTTCGTCTGAAGAAACTGGTTGTTACTGGATGGGAGAAAGAGTATAGCGAACGGTTGGTCTATATTATTTCTTCTCTAGTTTTTGAAGGGTAAGCACTCTGGTTTTGAAGGGTAATATTATAGTAATGTTTAGGCCCGAAAAGAGTTACTGGGTTCCCTATGGTAATTTAACTCGATTGCTATAGTAATATAACTTTTTAAAGTTAGGATCAGGCAACTTGCTGCCAACTTACTTTTCCCTGACTCTATTTCGGGTGAGAAAAAGTAAGTTACCCGTAAGGATAAAGTAGCTTCCCTGTTACTTACTTTTTTCTGGCATTTAGTTACGTAATAAAATAGTAGCAATCGAGGTAACTTACCCGATGTATCATAGTAATATACTTTTGCTACTTACTGTAAGCATACCCTTCAAAACCAGAGTTCATCTCCTCATCTCCTCCCTCTCTTATTCAGGGTCCGTTGTTCGTTGTGTCTCCGATCGATGACAATGGATGTTTCTTTCGTCCCTTCGGAGTCACACCACTCATGGTGTCCATATCTCGATCTCAACGATGGGGAATCCCAATGGAGAAGGGCACTCGATGCTGTATCACACACTACTACTTCCCTCTCTAATTCCCTCTCCAATGCTAGGCGAACGCTCAATTTATCCCTCTCAAGTTCATCTCTTTCCATTGAATAATTTTCGATCTCTTGCCTTTTCCTAGTGAATCCTACGATTTCTGTGAAAATAACTTATTGATTGATAAAGTGTTGTATTTACTTTTTCGGACAAAATCCTTGGTAAAAGTGGGAAGTAGAAGGAATTCATATTATCTCTTATTAAATTCAGTCTCCATGTTAAAATTTTCAGATATGCTTGGGTATGCGGTGGTTTGCGATGCTCGATCTGGTAAGTAATTGTAACTTATCACGCGTGTCGCCTAAGATTCGAATAAACCTTGGCACATTGGAAAATTCGAAAATGAGTTAAATATATTTTTCGATAGTTGTTAGGGTCCCTCACAAGATAGCGTTGAGTTTTGTTCCAAATTCTCGATTTCAACGACGACAGACGTAAACTTTTTAAAATTCTGAAATGAGCATTTTTGAAAGACCTGTAGTTTTTTAAGGAGTAATGATAGAAAGATAGGTTCAACAGATAAAATGTGCTAAATGACGAGGAGAATACGCCTGCACAATGGGCCCATTGATATTGATTTTTGTATTTTCACAAATCGATTTTTTTGAATAACTTTCTCCACAAATTCGGGCCCAGAGGTGGCAACCGACCAATCGGTCAGGCTCGACGAGACGAATCGAATGATATGCTGTTCATATGGTTTATTTGTCCGTGCTACTAGTGAAAATCCCCGTTTAAGCGTTTACGCGCGCCATATGAACAAGGGTGGAGCCGTGGGAAAATACGAAGTCAAAACGGCTAGCCCGCAAGCGCCGCGGGTTCGATTCCCCGCCGGTGCAGACATCTTTTGCAAATTTTTTAAAACATTTTCATTGCTTTTTTGATCCCTCATTCCTCGTGGATATGCCATCCACATACTTTCTGATATCGTAAATGAACCCATATCTGCATATTGATAATCGTATAATCACTTTTATGATTTTTGATAGTTACATTTGTTAGTTTTTCGTCAGATTGATCAATAATTACCTATTCTAATTCGATACTAAGTACTGAAAACACTAGATTTGATCCCTTGTTACGAGATCTCTAAAAGATTGTATGTCCGTAAATCAACCTCATGACTCCGATTCCCTTGCTTTTTCACTTTCCCTTCCCTCACCGATACCCTTCCTCACTGATTGTTTTGCGAATGCCTCGGTCAACGCCTTACTGTGCCTTTCTTAGTTGATGACTGATCTGAAGAGCAACAGGGACAGGAATCCAGTGATCAGAATGCTGCTGGATGCATACAATCAGACGCGTGACGATAAACTAGTTCTATCCAAGCGTAGTCATCCATTCCGTGACCAATTTTATTGCGAAGGAGAGCAAGACGATGTCGATGAAATGATTTCGAAGTTGATCTACACAATGGATCACGTGAACGTATTTATTTCCTCAATTTTCCCGCAACTCTTGCCTTTTTCAGATCGATTTCGACCTACACATCGAGCCACTGTGCAAAAAATGACGAATTCGTTGGCGATCAGATGATCTATGATACAGTAGCCTCAGAAAGTCATGCTCACTTTTCGTTTCTTTCATAACTTTTGACTCATATTAGATTTCTGGCTTATACTTTGGTATGACATAGCACACCCACCGAGTGTTAGGGATATGCCATTGGGATATCATACGACCTAATGGACCGAAGCATCCAACAACTAAGAAAGGCACAGTAAGGCGTTGACCGAGGCATTCGCAAAAAAATTAGTGAGGAAGGGTATCGGTGAGGGAAGGGAAAGTGAAAAAGCAAGGGAATCGGAGTCATGAGGTTGATTTACGGACATGCCTCTTTTCATAGAGATCTCGTAACAAGGGATCAAATCTAGTGTTTTCAGTACTTAGTATCGAATTAGAATAGGTAATTATTGATCAATCTGACGAAAAACTAACAAATGTAACTATCAAAAATCATAAAAGTGATTATACGCACGTTTTTCCGCTTAATTCGTTTTCTAGAAATTGACTAGTTGGGGCGCGCGCCTTTCTCTACCTCTTGCAAAACATCACCTGCGGGCGGGAGTCGAACCTGCCTGCGTCGGCATTCCAGTCAGACACTATGCCTATGATACTTGAAGCGAATGTGGAAGCCAGAAGTAAATGGGCCCACAATTAATTCCCCAAATGAGAAAATCACTTGTGCAATCACGTTACTTTTGTGAGAATGAGATATTGATTCACAATCTTTTATTTGGACAGAGAAGATCGATTGGAAGTAGAAAGAGTGAAGTCACTAGTAAATCCTGAGAATCTCAATTTTTTACATCTAGTAACAATATTATGTGTGAGTAAGCATGCAAAGCTATGATCGAGATTGGGAGATAATGCTAATAACAATTCAAAGCTGAAATTAAAGATATCTGCCCAGAAAATCAAGGATAGTACACTGATTATGTATAGTACCCACCCTACTTCCCAAACGCTCGCAACAGTGAACTCTTCGTTTTAGTAATCTGAGTAATCTTTGCATCTGACTTCGCTGGTAATCGAGAAAGAATAGACGAAGGAGAAGATATGGGTGATACGTTAGAACCATTTGATGATTTGGGAAGAATGGAAGGGACAAGAGAACGGGGTTCACGGGGTTCAGATTGACCACGTAATGAGGATGAACGAACAAGTCTGGTGGTTAGTTTGGATGGATCTTCGCCTCCTCCGACTGCTCTTCTCTCCACTGTCCTTCTCATTGTGGATACTCCCATGGCTGGAGTCTTCTTTGCCATCATCGTCTCAATTGACAAACACTATATGAGGCCGTTCGCCTTATTTTCGAGCAAATTCGAGGAGATCTGGCACAGCTAAAAAAAGGTCAATTTTCTGAAACTATGTGTTTATCGAGGGTGGTGAAGACAATGGACATATCCATTTTGCCCACAGACCCCTCGTTCGCTCCAGATGGCGTCACGTCGAAATCACGTTTTCACGTGCTACTCGTTTCACGGAGGAGCCCGGAAGAAGAAAAGGATGAGTTCGAAATATGATGCGCAAGATGCGGTGCGAGTGCGCGTGCATAGGCATGGTGTCTGACTGGCATGCCGACGCAGGCAGGTTCGACTCCCGCCCGCAGGTGATGTTTTGCAATAGGTAGAGAAAGGCGCGCGCCCCAACCACTAGTCTCCGTCAAGCGTTCCCTGCGGTAGGCCGCGGTAGCGTCGGCATGCCAGTCAGACACCATGCCCATTAGGCCAGGGCGGCCTACCGCAGGGAGTCTCGATGAGCGCATTGGATTGTAGAGTGGAAGGTTTGGTGATATTTTGGAAGCTCAGGCGGTCTTGACAGGTCATTTGAAGATGAGCATGACACTGATTCTGCGGAAAACGGAGGCGTTTTGCCAAGATCATGTTTTATTTTTCAGAACTGGAAGGAAATCAACATCCGCTGAACCGTGGAACGTAAAAACCGTGGAACGCTTGTCGGAGACTAGTGGTTGGGGCGCGCGCCTTTCTCTACCTCTTGCAAAACATCACCTGCGGGCGGGAGTCGAACCTGCCTGCGTCGGCATGCCAGTCAGACACCATGCCCATTACATGGACCGATTTTTGTAAACACCGAGCCGGGAGCCGTAGTAAAGTACCCTCGAAATCATGTTTTACGACTTTTTCATATATCGAATAGTAATAAATCGGATTGGATACCGACTATTTAGGTGACGGCTGATCCTATCCATGTTTTGAAAGAAAGATTGCGAATCTAGGACGTTTGTTCGATTTTAGCATCAAACATTTGTTTTGACAGCATGAAACTCGTTTCGAAACCGATATTCTGCTTATTTCGCATAACTTTGCAAAATCTGAATTGATAACATGGAATGGGGCATGCTAAACCCTCCATTGCATATTATATTGATAATTAATTCACTCATTAGTGAAAATCGGTCTGACGCTTTATTTGGCTGATATTATATATTTCGGTTCCTCTCGAGACGCCCGATCGCGTGGTATGGTTTGGCATACTCGGAAACGACTGTACGAAAAGTTGATATTTAAAAAATTATTTTCAAAAATCATGAAAAATGAACTAGACAGGCTTGTTCGCCATGCAATTCTACCCCAGGGACAATTTCCGCCTAAAATTAGACTTCACGGGAAACGAGTAGCACGTGAAAACGTGATTTCGACGTGACGCCATCTGGAGCGAACGAGGGGTCTGTGGGCAAAATGGATATGTCCATTATCCTCACCGCCCTCAATAACCTCAAAACACACAGTTTCAGAAAATTGACCTTTTTTTTAGCTGTGCTAACCCTTGCTCGAAAATAAGGCGAACGGCCTCATATACACTACATTTTAAGGACAATAATAAGCATAATAAATACAAAACATGAAAAGGAGCAATTATTCGACTGAAGGATACCTTTGATGTCATGGGTGACATGGGTGTATTGGCAGAGGGAGATACTCCTGGAGCACGCGGTAAGCGAGATTTATCGGAAGGGAATGAGGAAGATGAAGAGAGATTTCTCGATGGAGCACTAATCGCTATTCGATTAGTCACCACAACAGATCCGTCTTCAATCTAAACTCAATAAATTCGAGTTACCGTATTCTCAAAGTGGAGAGGTATTCGTAATGATGCTCACATGTCTATCCATGACCGTTCCCGCAGGAGTTCCACTCTTATTCTTCTTCATCAGGTGTAAATCTTCCTCTTGAGCTCTCGCTACTTCCTTCAGAGCCACCATTTCACCCTAAAAATAATTATTCACATTTATTAAATTTGCGAAATGTTCAGCGCCATACATTTTTTGGTATCCTCAATGAAAGCATTTGAGGGGCGAAATCGATACTGGGATGTTAAAGAGCCTCTCTATACAAAAAGTTGACTCGTGTTATCAAACGGTGCTATGCAACGGCACAAGTATGTTATCGAAGAAAAGGTGACCGCAAATAGCATAGATGCTTGAAGTATACTTATCGACGTGGTTACACATACAGTACTCCTGATATTCCCACATGGATTCAGTCTTACCGAAGTTCGATCAATCCCAAGGTAGAGGGGTTTATCTACCATTACTCATCCCAAGTAAATTCTAAGATAGATATAAATCCATTCCAATGTAGATCACGGAAACTACGGTATGACGAAATCCGCATGGAACTTTCAAGGGGTATCGTATGTTCAATCACATATATAGGGACCACCACGTAAAATTTGAAGCATTTCCTAAAATTCCGGTTTTTGTTGCTATGGGCAATCAAGGATGCCGAATCATGATAGCGTTCTCAGATTTTAATAAAAATGCTATTTGATCGAGTATTAGGTTATCATACTTAGCCCCGCCTATTGTGGTGTAGTGACCGGTTCACTGGGTCACGACTTTTCAGTCTGTCAATTTGCTCAAATTTAAAATATATTTTTATTTTAATTTTTCTTTACTCTATCAAGTGGAGAAATATTGTTTAAGCAATTATTGACGAATACGAAGGCTGCGTTGAATATTGCACGTTCACAATCAGCATAGACTCAACTGCGGTATTCCATTAATCGTCGGCAATGATAAATCACGCCATGAGTAATTCTTACAGTGCGCATTTTAGTGAAATTGGGACAAATCATGAGCGAAACAACACAATTTTTCACAATATAAGGTGTATCACAGCCTCCTCCTTTTCAATCAATACTGGTAACTTACAGTAATCTCTTGAAAAATAAGCGTAAATGCAATGTCGGAATTCACTATGATCGCTTTGTCGAATTTTCGTTATTATTTGCTCGAGAGTATCATATGAGTTCGTAGAACATCTCACATAGGAAACTGAAGAGCTGCATATCACTGAACGTTTGAAATCTAATGCAAGAAATAAACCGTTTTCACTTGTTATTACGAACGGTCCAATCTACTGTGTTTAGCAATCAAGGGATTCTAGGTTTCAGTGTTTGTATTTAATCAGTGCATTTTGCGTCCAGGATCACATAGGAGAAAGATCTGGAATATTGAAAAACTAAATAAATAATTAGCGAATATTTTGTTCCAGAGGTCAAATACGTGTGTGAAGTCGGTCAAAAAATCGGCGGGTATACTTTTGTTGGTAAGGGGTGACCCTTACTTTCAAAAGTTTTGCGCAATTTTTAGGGACCGCAGCCGGAATATTTCAGTCCGGAATATTTGGCTACACCCTCCGACACTTTTCCGTCAAACTACCGTAGTTTGGCTTTCAAATCCTTTCAAATTATGTTTCTATACGGATGAGCAGTGATCGGAAAGTATGTCAAAATCGACATGAGAAATTTTTCATAAAGTGTTGGCAGCCGATTCCTTATTAAATTCTGCGCAAAATATGTCAATTTGGAGAGGTAGAAATCATGACTTCATGGGGAGCCGTATCGATGTTTACCAAAAGTGACCGAATTTTTCATATTTTGAGTCATTAATCGCGTCGGAATAGCTCAAATCATGTTTCCTTCTTCAATTTAACATAACTTTTGATGCTCGTTCGAATGTTATGCAACATGATACCCAAATCTGAAATTAGAAATAATCGATTTTTGGAGATCAAAGATCAAAGTTTTTCTGAAATTTTTTTTTTCAACCTGTAAGGGTTGACATACTTTCCGATCACTGCTCATCCGTATAGAAACATAATTTGAAAGGATTTGAAAGCCAAACTACGGGTAGTTTGACGGAAAAGTGTCGGAGGGTGTAGCCAAATATTCCGGACTGAAATATTCCGGCTTGCGGTCCCTAAAAATTGCGCAAAAACTTTTGAAAGTAAGGGTCACCCCTTACCAACAAAAGTATACCCGCCGATTTTTGACCGACTTCACACACGTATTTGACCTCTGGAACAAAATATTCGCTAATTATTTATTTAGTTTTTCAATATTCCAGATCTTTCTCCTATGTGATCCTGGACGCAAAATGCACTGATTAAATACAAACACTGGATTGCTAAACACAGTAGATTGGACCGTTCGTAATAACAAGTGAAACGGTTTATTTCTTGCAATAGATTTCAAACGTTCAGTGATATAGCTCTTCAGTTTCCTATGTGAGATGTTCTACGAACTCATATGATACTCCCGAGCAAATAATAACAAAATTCGACAAAGCGATCATAGTGAATTCCGACATTGCATTTACGCTTATTTTTCAAGATTACTGTAAGTTCGAAAGTGTTGAGTTTTCGACATTCAAAGCTCGATAAGTCCAGCTCCGTGAAATTACTCAGGTCCGTGTTTTGCACCAAAAGAAGCGCGAAGGTCATGATCATGATTGGCAAAAGGAGCTAGACATGAGTAACTTCACGGAAAACAGTTGTAGGTCAAAATGATGTGTCAAATTGTGAACTGTATTTACGAACACCGCGATCGCATCAGAAGTAAACAAAGTATCGCATCATACTAACTGTGTTGTGCTGAATGCATTCTAAGCATTTTAAAATAATTTTAAATTCATAGTTACGAAAATCGATAAAACAAAAGAGCATTTTCGCTTCAATTCAACAAAAGAGGTGGTGTGGTTGGGCGACTTATCCAAATACACAGCACGAAATCCCACAACGCCCGCACTCCGCGGTCTCTAGGCATTTCGTTCCCACGCAAAGCCGGCACTAACTAAACAGAGTAAGTTTGAAGCCGGAGCCGTTACCGTGAACGTTTCATAACCAGATCCGGCAAAAATTCGACCATTTTCACCACCCCACCACGATCCGCCTAAAAATCAATCGAAAATTACGGTATTTGTTTTTGTTTTTAATTTGTTAAATTTTGGCCAGTCTCTGGATATGCCTGAAAATTAAGCTGAAATTACGGTATTTTACTGCGCGTAAAGTCAAAGCCAAAAAAGCCAAATCACGGCTCGTTAAGCGCTATAAAGTTGACACACCGATCCAAGCAAAATGGGACGTGTTTGCGGCGCGGCGCGAAATTTAAAATTCTCGTGGGGGGAGCTTACTTTACTGTTTCGCTTCAATTCATTATTGTTTATTTATTTGTGATAATACTATAATATTTATTTACTTTTAAACTAGTTAATTCCTATGCATTTGACATCGCGGAACACGATTGTGACCTCTGTTTAACGTCTAGATGCGCCGCTAGTGATTGGCTTCACTTTGCGCGAACCACTCTCGTTGCCGAACTTTCATTTACCGGTCATTTTCTTGAAACCTAAGGTTTCGAGGTCTAGCACTAGTTAACTCTTATGTGGAATGTCATTAGGCGTCTGCCAATGTGCTGTTTTGCTTGAGAGGGCTCCCATTCAAAAATGCGACCATTTTGAAGGATGGCCGCTGCCGCCAAAATAGAAGTTGTGTAATTTGAGCCTTTCTGACATTCAGTTTCCATGATAACGTCTTCAAAGTTACACAACGGCACTGAGAGAACTTATCAGAGATCGGTAAATCCATCCTAGACTCAATCAGATGTCGTTCTTTTCGTAGACAACTCGGAGTGATAAGGTATATCATTCATGTGTATGTGACTTTTTCAATTATTGAACTTTGATCTATCAACCTGAAGTGCACGAGACGTTGTGAACAGGTAGTGACCGATTAGATTGTTATTACGGTAGATCAAAATAATAAATACTGACCCCTGGATTGGAGTGCGCCCTAATGAACTCGCGCGTCGCGGTCATGCGATTGCGGCATTTGAGTTGACGCTTTAACGAGCCGTGTCATGCCTTATTTGTTGTTACCGCCGTGGCATAGGAAGGAACATGATTTCAAGTAAAATGGTCGAAAAATCAAATTATCACAAAC
>BTSX01000139.1:0-25059 GCA_036245825.1 Pristionchus entomophagus
GTAATGGATTTCACTCGCAAATATTGACGCATACCCGGCGTAAGAGATTTTATTTAATAATATGTTAGATATTGTAAATATGAATAAATAATGAGACAAAAAATTAAGAAATTGCGTACGCGAGGGGCGAATTTTGAGAAAAACTGTTTTTGGTACTGCCGTGCAACCCTAGTATTTGAATTTCTCCGCTGTCAAGGGGTTCTCCATACAACTAAAAATTGGCATAAAACTTGTGAAAAATTAACGAAATGATTGATGGTAAGGAAACTAGAGTTTGCACGATTCTGAAGAAAATTTTTTTTGTAGATAGAAATTCTATCTACAAATTTCAGATGTAGACGTTTTTGCATCTACAAAAAAAATTTTCTTCAGAATCGTGCAAATTTTTTTGTAGACGCAAAAACGTTTTTTCTCTCATTATTTATTCATATTTACAATATCTAACATATTATTAAATAAAATCTCTTACGCCGGGTATGCGTCAATATTTGCGAGTGAAATCCATTTTTGATCCTTGTAATTTCGCATTGAAACACAAACTTTCCTGGATTGTACCCAACACATGAACTGATGTCCATGCACTTAGGAATGTATTGGTACCAAGTTTGAATCGATACAGGAAAAACTGAGTGAAAAAATAATTTTTCAAAATTCGTCAATTTCGAATTTCGCGCGCTCTAACGTGCTGCGTGCTGCGGACGCGTCGCGGTCTGCCCCAAGGTGGTCAACCTTCCTACCTCACCGAGCACTTACCACCTGTGTAAATATGGAGCTAATCCCTCGAATCGACTTTTGCCTCTAGTTCCAGGCATGTGCTGATATTTGTTCAAAATCTCAGATTGTCTCTCATATACGCTCATATATGAAGCGCGAAGCGCTGAACCCAGCCAGAGGTGTTCCCCCGACGAAGGCTGGGGAATGCCATTTATCATATACGACACGTGAAACTTAAATGCTGCTGGAGGCTCATCATTGCAATACACAACTCGAAAAACACAGGTTCTATTTTTTTTATTCATACCCGACCCCTTTATTGATGTAGGAAAAAATGTATTGAGAGATAATCTAATGATGAAACGCGAATGCCACTATCCACATTTGAAGAATCGAATCAACCAAAATTATACCAAACGGCGCAAGTATAAGTATCGATAACGAAGGAAAGCCTCCTCCTTCACTACCGTAACCTGTCCTCCCTCTCACTTCCGTATTCATACCGTACCCCTTCTCCTCACCATGCTCTCCTGTCTTTTCGTCTCCTCCTCCTCTCTCCTCACTCCATCCTCCCTCTCACAAATCCTCCTCAACGAGTCCTCCTTCTGCATACAGTATCCTCCCTCTCCTCCGCCTTCCATCGAGTGATTCTGATGAGCCCACAACCTGCGAATTAGGACTGTTAATTTAGTCAATTAGTATATTTTCCGTCAGGAAACTGTTTTGTAAAAATTCGCGGAAAGCTTATTTGTTCAGTAGATTTTGATTACAAATGTAGCTACATTCAGGTTGCACGAGTAGATGATCTCGCTAACAAATATTGTGAATTAGTGGCGTGTGTGAATTGGTACAAATAAAATTATTTATTCCAATTAATTATCGATAAAACAAAAACACTCACCCTGATCATCGCTCTCCTCAGAGCGCGCGATAGACGGCGAGAGGCAGCGGAAGTCTGGAAAAAGGGGGAATTGCACAATACAGAACACGGGAATTTCAGGTTTCTCGATTTAAACTTCAGGAACAGTTCTTCCGTTCATGAATAGACGGTTTCTTCAGAACAAGCAATAAGCAAAAACCTCATATTAGTCAAATTAGAGCACACGGACCCACGGCGGCTGGAGTCAATCCTAATAGGGCAATTCTTCGTTTCTCACTTCTCGCTTCAGTAAAACCACTACTTTCGTTTAATGGAAGGCAATCTCTGACAGCGAAAAAAAAACTCACAGCGTGTCTTTGCTCATCCAAATACAGGCAAATCTGTCTCAATTCCTCATTTTCTTCTCTCAATCGACGAATTCGCGTGTGTGCCTCCTTCAGTTTTCACGTCGTATCCGCGCACCTCCTGAGAATGATACAGTAAGAAGAGAGGGGTTACGGTTAAGAAATCCCAGGTACGGTAAACGGTTTTGTGAAATGAATGCGCCTACTAGTAGCTACTGAAAAAACTACAGCTATTTATATGAGGCTACATGAAGTAGGTACGGTAGTTTGGTAATCATTATACGGTAGGGCTACAGTATACCTGCTTGACGAGATCGGACGAGTAGCGCGGCGAATTTGTGCCATTCGTGTGCGAGTTGCCGGGCCTGGGAAGTAAATTTATTTTCTAAATAGTATCAATCTCGCATGGTCCATATATAACATTTTATTGACCGTTCAGCGCGATCTTATTGGAGTTGCACAATGACTGTTGACCGATAGACTATTTGTGAAACCCATGTTCAACTGCTATCAAAAGACCGCTTCACCGAAACTTTGCTCATTGTCGTTCAATAATTTTTAGGTAATTACTAATAAGCAACAAAAAAATAATCCTCGTATTACATAAATCGATAAATGGAAAATTTCCTGATAAGCCAACTGTGATGCTCATTTTTGGCTGTTATTCGGTCAGCAATATTTCCTGTGATGCACATTAGTGACGATAAAACGGCTGGCTTCAACCAGTCATTTTCAACCGTGAAGCCGGCATGAATCCATGTTGATTCCGGCATGCAGAGTCCGTTTTGTCATCACCAATTTGCACTCAAAACCTCATAAACACATTAAAACATTATTTTTTAATTACCTTATTTCTCTCTCCCTCCAACTGTCCAATGGATCCTCTCAATCTTCTCGTCTCCTCTTTCAGCATCCGAATCTCAGCCACGTGCATCTAATTACATAATTTATTTATATTTTTTTTTAAATCAGGTTACTATTCTGCATCCGAAAAGCTGATGTATCAATTGCCCACAATGTAACTTCAATCTTCAGTTACCATTGTGAATGTAGATGAGGCGATGTCTTACCTCCATTTCAATCGTCTGTACACCGCTACTCCACCCCGGGAGCAACCAATGCACACTGAGGCCCATTTCCGAAGATTACGGTAGCTATTAGCAGTTGCTATCAAGCAGATACTTCGGCTATTTCTCGAGCTGGCCGCAAATAATGACGCTTAGGCGCTTCTTCTGCCACAACCAACGGAGCCCTAGTGATGATGAGTAACCCCTTGGGATGGATTGGGATGAATAACCCCTTGCTTGGGGATGGATCTCTTTCACGCCGCATGCAAATGAATTGTGCTGTGAGGCTAGGCAATGGAGGAAGGGAGGCCAAATGGGAGCCGAGGGGAAGGAAGTGTTAAAAGCAAAATGCTAAAGAGAAACAGAAAACCTTCAAAAAATATTTCTTCCAATATAATTGAGAAAACAATTAGTCGCAAGACTTATCCGCTTTAGTAAATGAGCTTAATAATACACGTTTTCAAATAGACACTACCCTACTTAATTTCATAAACCTCGAGATTTCCCCCATATTGTGCAATATTTACAGGCAAAAATATACAAAATAAGGGGTACGGTATCTCACCTCGACTCTCCGATTTGAATCAGTTGTGATCTCCTCAGCTCTCAGTCGCAGACGGGCATTTTCCTCCCGAAGTCGATCGATAGCCCCGCTTTGACCTGAGAAAAGTACGGTAAAGGTACCGTAATCAATAAAAGAAGTAGATCTTCTTTTAGACATGGTCGATTGTCGCGACATGATAAGTGTGAAAAACAGATATTGATTTTTTTTTCAGTTTCACATTCCTATCACAATTGTGCTTCATCATAATTTCTAAAGGACGCTGAAAAGCTTCAAATCGCTCGGTTGTCTCTGCCTTGTCAAACAAACAAAACACTCTATCCTATCCTTGTTCATTATTCACTAAATACTTATAAAGTCAGACTGTCTCTTTGTCATTCCGTCCGTTTGTGTGTGTGTCACACTTTCAAACCTCAATAACTCGCTTTCTAGGCATCGCCCGAGACAAGTCCTTGACCAATCGATCCACCAAAAGCTTCTTTAAAAAATCGATAAAAATTTCGTCATCATTGCAACATATTTCATCATCCTACGCAATAAATCCGTTTTTTCGCGCCTAATTCGCTTCAAAATCGTCCGTAAAGATCGGCAATAGTGTCATTCGACTCAGAATCGTCAGCGCTTTTCACTGGCAGCAACTATTTCGCAATGCTTTGATTTCGTCATCATTACGAAATTGTCACATTTTCGCTCATAACTCGCTTCAAAATCATCGGAGAGGGCTCGGGAGAAGTGCCAAACGACCTCCCATGCTTAGAATTCGCAATCTTCGATTTCGTCATCATTACGCAATATTCAAGTTTCGCTCATAACTCGCTTCAAAATCATCGGAGAAGATCGGGAGAAGTGCCAAACGACCTCCCGTGCTCAGATTTCGCAATCTTCGATTTTGTCATCATTACGAAATCTTCATATTTTCGCTCATAACTCGCTTCAAAATCATCGGAGAGCCTTGGGCGAAGTGGCAATCAACATTTTTTAAAGGATACTTCGGCCATGCTATTGTGAAAAGCTCGTGAGGCTGAGAGCGAGGAGGAAAAGTTGCGATGTAGCCACGGAGTGGCTACATCGCTACTTTTCCGGAGCGCTCGAAGCCTCACGAGCTTTTTGCAATGACATACGCCCCACTCGTAAGCAAGCGGTGTTAGGCTAATGTCTAAAGCGGCCAGAAGTGGCAAAAAGGGATATGTGTTCATGAGTTTTGCCTATGCTCCGGCCATGCTATTGTGAAAAGCTCGTGAGGCTGAGAGCGCGGAGGAAAAGTTGCAGATGTAGCCACGGAGCGAAGCGGAGTGGCTACATCGCAACTTTTCCAGAGCGCTCGAAGCCTCATGAGCTTTTTGCAATGGTATACGCTCCATTCGCAAGCAAGCGTTTCATTGTTAATCTGTTAATACGACCCGGTGTACAACGTAGCAGCCGTAGGCTGCTAGTTGATAAATAGTATTAATAAACTATATCCTAGTGATGACGCAATCCCACCTTGCATTCCTCCGTTCATCAGTGGTGAAGAAGTGCGCGAATCGACAACGGCCACTGAGGGATAGCGGATGCCAGGGACGCGACCTGTAAATTAAAATAATTATATTAGCATTATAATTAATTAATTTGATTAATTATATTAACATTCTAATTTATTATTATCTTCAATTGTACAAAACACTTCATGTTTTTTTTGTTACCAAGACAGATGCAGAAAGAAATAGTGGCCTGTCTATTGCATTAGATCACTTATTTGAAACTCGAAACCGGCAAGTCAAGAACAATATTGTGCGATTCGAGTACTATTTTGCGAGTGTTTCTACCCATATCTAAAGTCGCGACATCTTCAAAATCAGAGGCAGATTGATTAATTTATATGATCACGAGGAAGATCAGGGAATTGAACTTGGATCGCTCTTCCCCAAATATACACTTCGTGAAACTCAAGTATTCATGGTAGAAGCAAGCCTATCGCGCTAGTTCGTGATTGTTTCTACCCGGTTGCACGGCGCGGCACCAAATCACATGTGCAAATTCCTAAGAGAGAAGCAGATGTGGGCTCGCTAATGCTGAGTCACGTCCAAATTAGTAGCAACTTGCCTATCGTTTGGCATCAGAAATTAAAACAAAATGAACCGAAACAGCCCCAAAATAGACTAATATTTATAAAATGATTAAATTGACAAGCAAAAAAACAAACGGTGTTCACTGCTCAGTGAGGTGGTCGACGAGTAGGCCGAATTATGGTGAGCGCTTCGGCCAAGCGAGATTACGGTAGGCGTACTGTAGGGTACGGTAGGCGACGGGATTACGGTAGGCGGGCGTGGCGTGACGCCTTCCATCCTTTCGAATTATCTGAAATTATAATGCATATTAAAGGGTGAAACCGGCTGGTAATAACAATAAAAAATAGCGACAGGCGGTTTATCAATTGAAACCCAGAACAAACGCGTTTCCAATCAGAACATAAGGTAGATTAGGAATGATTTTGACGATATTGGGTTGAGTTGGACTTATTGCGGAAGTTTTATCCAACCAAGGAAAGAAGGAGAAAGAAAAGGGGAGTAAAAGAAGAGACAAGAGAGGCAAGATGCGATCAACGGAAGGAGAGGCGTTTCCTATAGGGAATGAAACGAAATCAGATGAGGCTAGAGAGTGTGCGAATTGGAGAGCGTGCAGACAGTAGGAGAGGTCAGAGAAAACGAGAGATCACGCGAATAGGAGAGACGCAGACAGAACGAGTCAACTTATAGGTGCATCCGGTGTTCCCTGAGGGGCAGGGAGGGATTGCTCTCCTCCTTTCGCACTGTCTCTCGCCGGTCAGAGAGGCGAGATAGCAGGCGAAATGAGGAGAGTCACTGCTTACGCGATTACTGCGCAGTACTAAACTGGTAGGATCACGCAACAACCATACAAAGGAAAAGGCAAGTAAGTAATTGTGTTATCGGATAGTGACCTCTTCTTTCTCCACACTATCTCGTCGATGAGAAACTAGAGAGTGTGCAAAATGGAGAGAGCTAGTATTATATTAGGCAACAACCGTACAAAGGAACGGGAGTAAGTAACCGAGAGATGGGTGAAACGGATAAGGTGGAAGGGTCAGCCCAAACTGACTAGGTGTTCGCTAGTAGTAAACAAGCGAACACGGTGTGAGGGAACCATGAGCGAAGAGGGATCTTGGGCAGTTATGAGCATATATCTGGTGGTTCGCTCGCTAAAAACGATTTCGGAAATTATCATCCGGAGCCTTCCTAACATAAAAGTCTGGAAGTAGAGTTCACCATTGGCGGTAAGACTGGTGGAACAATGCTAAGAGGAAGGATAAAGGTTCCGGCATCTAATAGGTTCAGCACTGTACGGAATGGGCTAACTTATGGGCACATTAGAAGCAAGCGTTGATAATATGGTAATAGTAAGAAGGGCAAGAAAGAGCGAGCGCAATGGTAAATATGGTAGTACCATCCGGAGGGAAATCTCCCGATCGTTTTCGTACTTTCACTAGTGGCAATCGGCTCCAAATAGAGTTACTGCCAGCCGCCAACTGTCCTCTCGCTAGTAGAACAAAGGATTTCCACTATGATTTGAAACAGTGGGGGCTTTAGTTGGAAGAAAGTACTTCAAAATACCG
Source organism: Pristionchus entomophagus (assembly GCA_036245825.1). NCBI lineage: Eukaryota > Metazoa > Nematoda > Chromadorea > Rhabditida > Neodiplogasteridae > Pristionchus > Pristionchus entomophagus. The sequence goes on from BTSX01000139.1 coordinate 7,178, forward strand.
AGCAACGGCTTATTCTTTCATCAATTAAGCTTAAATGAGGTAGGTTTCGCCTCCAGCTGCGATATGCCCAGGAATAGTTCAAGAACGGGACAAACATGAGAGCAGACGCGGCGCGGCGCAATTCGGTCAGTGCTAAATGCGATCATAATGAGTCAAAAGAGGGCTGAATGCGTCCCGCTCTTCTTTCTCCCTTTGTCTTCCTTCCTCCGGCGACCCCAAAAGACATCTGCTAGTGATTATTGCGAGCGCATGTGACAAGAAAGAATGCGGAGCAGAGCGAAGGCTGGGCGATGGGAACTAATCAATAAAGCGGAAAGGAAACGGCAGTTCATCGGCCAAGTGAGAAGTAGTGAGTGACCTATCGGAATTGACGCGGAGTGCAACTGTAAAATAAGACAGCATTGACAGCCACTAGTGCGAGTCCGGGCGCATAAAATTAGGCGAAAACTGCTTGAAAAATAGCACGAAAGTGAAAGTCACTCAATTTCAGGGTCTTGCTACCGTAATGGCTTGAAAATTTGAATTTCAGCTACCGTAGTTGCAATGAATATTTAATTCTATTTTTATTTTTATTTGATAATTAGCTGCGAATTTCAGAAACAGGGAACGAAAGAAGAGCAGAAGCGCGCATTTCCGCCTCTTCCGGTCAGAGAAGAGGCGCAATCAACGCCTTCTCGCGCAGAGCCTCTCACAGGGTTTATTTACAACTTGAAATGAAGATGAATCGAGGGACCGAAGAAAGCACAATGTGCGCGAAATACTGACGCGGTATGAACTAGTTGAAGAACCAGGGGAAATTATGCTTCCGACATTCCACATTCCACAATGCTTCGATGCGTTACATTTATGTTTCAGAGGCGCCATGAAAGACAAGCTAGGAATGTGACTCAATCCCTGTGCCGGACACTTGATATTAAAAAATATTAAAATCTCAATTAGCCTTTGCGCTAGATTGCTGTGAGAATGGAGTCGAGTTCCATTGCATTCTACGAGTGGATAAAGAAGAGAGAGACTCTACAAAGAATAGAAAACATGCTTCCGCCGAGCTTTCTGCATTAGCAAAAGGACCGAATAGAGTTCGAAATACGGGTAATCGTCTCTTCATTTCACACACTCTCTCGCTGCTCAACCGGTCTAGAGACTGTGTGAAATGAAGAGACGATTATTTCAAACTCTAGGACCGAAGCAGCGTTCGGTAACCAATCTAAGGCGGTGGGGGGACCTCGAGATTAGCCCCTCCCTATCCTCTGACTCGATCGGACACCACATCACTGCCTCCCTTCTCTCGGCTCTCTCCAATCCGCCCGCTCCCTCGTCGGTCAGACAGCCGGCAGAGAGTGTGCAGAATGGAGAGAGCAAGGGGGCACAACATCTCCCCCCCACCCCCCCCCCCCCCCCCCCCTGCCCATCCCATTGTGATCGAACAACCGACCGATCGACCGAAAGTGATTGACAGATTCAAATGAGGGAAGGGGGCGAATCGACAGAGGGACAGAGGTTAATGGTGTAAGAAGGTCGCGGGACTTTTACACGTCGGTTCAAGAGCTACATTAGTGGGGTAGCCGGAGCCGCGTAATTGAAAAAGCCACACTACGGCACCGATGCGAGATTCACTAATGGTCTCTCTATCTCCCCTTGTCTCTCGTCGCTTTTTCTATCCCGTCTCGTGTAGAGAACACCCACTCTATGAAGTCGCTCTCTCCAGGTTGTGAACTCCCTCAATTGGATTGGCTTCGGAATCCCAAGAATTTTGTACACAATCCTTCGGAGTGAAATTTGAAGGAGAACCGAAAGATGGGTGAATGTTGAAAGAGGCGAAGTGAACTCTCTGTCCATTCTAGGGTCTCTCGCAAAGTTCGACCACACCTGCTAGGTGAGAAATTCCAAATGCAACGAATTCTCTCCATTTTGCACACTATCTCGTCGCTCTGACTGGCGAGATAGTGTGCAGACTAGAGAGAGGGATTGTTGCATTCGACATAACTAACAGACACTAGTGGCTTTATTTTATAATATCTTCAGAATTGGGTTTGAGAGTGCGCCTGGCCAGACCCAAGAGTTCAGGGCACGGTTATTCGATAGATATAGTAAGGTGGATGGTGTAAAAGGCAAGGCGAAAACGGCCCATTCTTGGAATTTAGAGGAATTGAGAGACCTTCACGCGAAAATAAGAAGAAAAAAGTCGAAAGAAGGTTCTGTTCCCGATACATGCAAAACGTGGGAATCATAAACGTCGCAAATTTCTCTCGAAACATACGAATATAATTGGAAGAGGATGTGAGGATGCTGCAACGATAGAGAAGGTTTCATTTCCTTCCTACATTTGCAATGGGGAATCTAGAATACGTGGTAATGACAGGCTTCAGGGAATATGAAAAAATGAGCTTGAGATGAGAAGAGAAGAAACGAAGAGAAGAGGGATACGTCGCGGAAATGTCACGCGTTTCCATAATTCATCGGGATATAATAAAAGGCATAAAAAATTGTTATGCCGTCGAAAGAGTGTGCAGAATGGAGAGAAGATAAGCGCAATGGCATCGATTGAGGAGCGAGGCGGGGAATGATTGAGAATTATGTGCTGGTCGATGTTCCTCTCTACGCCATTTTCTCCCCCAATCCAACCTTTGATCTGTGATCTTTGATCTTTGAAAACTTTGATCTTTGCCCGTTACCGCCAATGGGGAAGTTGCGCGAACATACTTTGCCTTTGGGAAATTCCGCTAAAGACTAGCCATTATTTTTCACCTCGACGCCTCGTGCTAATTGGTGGCCATAATATTAAGTACAATAAGTAAAGTCCAAAAAGCGAACTCCAGTTTCAAAGATTTTCCGATACAAAGAAGGAAAAATAATGAATTTGAGGGAATGCCAGAAACGGAGGAGTAATTGAGAAAAGGCAAAGGATGGCCACATGAAACACGGAATTGGCTCACAATCTCTATCTCAAGTGTCAAAAATTAAGCACTTGCCAAATATGGCAAAGTTTTACCGCAAAAATAGAGAATGATTCGGGAAAAGCGCCGAAAAAGTGCAAAAAGAGGATTTCAGGAAGACAAAGAATGATGAATCTGGAGTATTGCGGGAAGCGCCAAAGAGGAGGAGGAAGAAGGAAGACAAAGGATGGTCTGCCCCTCGTCCACTCAAGGCATGCCAACACAATGGCCTCACAATGGGGAGGTTTTGGCTATCTCCATTCTGCATACTCTCTGGCCGGTCAGAGAAACGAGAGAGTGTGCAGAATGGAGAGAGTCCAAACCGAAACGACAGCACTACCGCACAATGGGGGCTGCGCTATTTTGAAGGGCCGAGGCGCGCTTCGGACTCGAATTTTCAAGTGGAAATCAGTGTTTTTCAAGCCGGGATTTCGGGCTTCCCTAAAATGAGACAAAAATGCACTGCAGTTTGGAATGAGGGATACATTTTGATGATGTGATAGCGAAATTACAATACAATACTCAGACTCAAGAGCAGAGAACACGAGTGAACATTAGGAATGTGAATTCGAGTTCAGCTCTCTCTCTTTTCTGCACACTATTTCGCGGGTCAGAGAAGCGAGAGAGCGCACGAAATGAAGAGAGTCAATCATTTAATTACCAACTCTAATAGTAACGTCTTGAAAATCTCACAAAAGAGCCGCACCTTGAAGACTCAGAAACAGAGACAGTGTTCTGCATTCGAAGCGGAGCTGAATTCACTACACAGTCATCCCTCAACGGATGACACTCGGAAACAGAGCCGTTGTTCTTCTCGTTCAAACGGGGAATGAAGTGTCACATCTCCCCTCTGGGTCATAAATGAGTCTGTCAGAGGGAGATTAGAGATTGTGAAGAATGGAGAGAGAAAGAGAGATAGTCCTTATTGTGACATCTCCTTCTTGTAGACAACAGAGATACACAAGAGGGGGTGATGTCGTCTTCGCTCTCTCCATTCTGCACACTCCCTCGTCTATCAGGCCTGCGAGAGAGTGTGCTGAATGGAGAGAGGGGAGAGAGGAGAGGAAAGGGACCCGATGATATATGGTGAATGATCGGTTACACTCTTCTTACCCATTAGCATATGGGAGAGAAGGAGATGGCATAGGAGTGATCTCTCCATTCTGCACACTCTCTTGTTTGTTAAAGAAATTAGCGAGTGTGCAGAGTGGAGAGAGCGACCCGAGGGAGCGTCTCTTCATCTGACGCGCTATCTCGCCATTTAGAGCGACGAGATAGCGTGCGAAAGTAGGAGAGTCAGGAGATGAAAGGAGGGAGTTTCCCCTAAGGGCGATGAGGAACAAAAGAGACATCGATTGATAGGAAGAGTGATTAGATTGGATAATGAAAGATCTATGGGAAATTTAAGACGACAGCTCGGTTATTTTTGACCATCGCCCGGACATCCCTCCAGGATTTTCGATTCCGGCATCCATACTAATAGGACCTAGGGTGCCTTGGACCTTGTTTACAGTAATGGTATGGAAACTGGCCTGGCCGCGCAATGCGGCGCGCCAGGTGCGGGCACAGTGGAAAACATCGAATTTTCATATTTTCTCAGCCAAACAAGATAAACTCGAAATTCCTTTTGCATTATGTTTGGCATGTCCAAAGTGCACAGGGACACTATTGGGAACAATTTCCGGACATATCTGAAATCGACTTTTTCACTCCAATTATCGGATTTTCACACTTCTCAGTACTCGAGATTCATTTCTGCGACATTTATACTACATCATAAGTTAATCCACTTAGTGCCCCATACAACCATACTATACCAGAGAAGATCCCGATTGTCCTTAATCGCGAAAAGTTGAGCAGTTGATCAAAAAATGACCGATTTCAGACGTTTTAGAGTATAACTTTTTTCGCTCGAGTATTTATGAGCTCGCATTTCGAAATTCGGAATCAGCGCGTCAAAATACGCCTGAAACATCTATAGTCATATAGTTCCGAGATAAAAAAAATTTTCAAATTTTTCATGACCCGGGGGTCAGGGTCATATTTTGGTCGAAAAGTCGAAATCTCAGAACTATATGACTATAGGTGTTTTAAAAGTATTTTCGGCTGTAGAAACCAATTTTCAATAATAGAGCTCATGTGTTAATTTTTGTCTGGAAAAGTAAATGGAAAAGATTCGAATTGCAATTTCATATCTCGGTTCCCATTGAAGCTAGCGACTTGAAAGTCGGTATATAAGCTTTTTCGGACCTTGTAACCTATAGAACCGATTTTCAAGTCGCCAGCTGCACTGGGAACGGAGATATAAAAATTGCGAGAATTCAAATTTCAGTACTTTTCCGGCGCGAATTCAAATCTTTTACTTTTCCAGGCAAAAATTAACACCCTTTTTTTCTTTTCCGTTTACTTTTCCAGGATTTTAACACCACATCACCAAAATGTGAAATAAAAAAGTTATGTTCAAAAAAACGAAAATTTGTAGTTTTTCGTGCATAACTTTTTTCTTTCACATTTTGGCGAGCTCTAGTATTGAAAATCGGCTTCTACAGCCGAAAATACACCACAAACACCTATAGTCAAATAGTTCTGAGATTTCGACTTTTCGACCAAAATATGACCCTGACCTGAAAATATGACTGGGTAATGAAAAAGTTGAAAATTTTTTTTATCTCGGAACTATATGGCTATAGATGTTTCAGGCGTATTTTGACGCGCTGAATCCGATTTTCGGTATGCGAGCTCATAAATACTCGAGCGGAAAAAGTTTTACTCTAAAACGTCTGAAATCGGTCATTTTTTGATCAACTGCTCAACTTTTCGCGATAAAGGACAACCGGGATCTTCTCTGGTATAGTATGGTTGTATGGGGCACTAAGTGGATTAACTTATGATGTAGTATAAATGTCGCAGAAATGAATCTCGAGTACTGAGAAGTGTGAAAATCCGATAATTGGAGTGAAAAAGTCGATTTCAGATATGTCCGGAAATCGTTCCCAATAGTGTCCCTGTGCACTTTGAAGATTCCAAACATAATGCAAAAGGAATTTCGAGTTTATCTTGTTTGGCTGAGAAAATATGAAAATTCGATGTTTTCCACTGTGCCCGCACACGAAACTGGCCTGGTAGCGCATTGCGCGGCCAGGCCAGTTTCCATACCATTACTGTAAACAAAGTCCAAGGCACCCTAGGTCCTATGAGTATGGAGGAATCGAAAATCCTGGAGGGATGTCCGGGGAGGGGGCTCAAATGGTGAAAAATAACAGAGTGGCCGTCTTAAATAATTAATTTTTAAATACTGCAAGCTTTCCCATCAAAATCCGATCAATCTGAGAAATCCGCCCAAATTTCATCTCCACATGCTTGTTTCATGTGCCCACTCAGGTACGGTTTCAGATTTTTCCCAAGTCACGAATTCCTCTAACCCCTTCATTTCAGTCTGCATCAGCTCTCTCCATTCTGCACACTATCTCGTCGGTCAGAGAAACGAGAGATCACGCAAAATGAGGAGAGTCGTTTCCGTTTTGTCCTCACTAATCCCTAGTCGGTTGCGTCCGGTCTTCTGCTGTTTGCGCTAATTTAATTATTGCCAGCCATATAGATGGAGTGCAGATCTGGGATAATAATACAGCGAAATTTAATAATAAATAAGTGCTTGTCTTTTCTTTCTCAGAGAAATTTGTCTCTCCAGTTTGCTTAACTTGAACAAATTTTGACGGAATCATTACTTGTTCGTGTTAGTAATGCCGAAACGAGTCATAGCTCTCTTCAATATGCGCACTCCCTAGCGGGTCAGAGCGACGAAAGAGTGTGTAGATTAGAGAAAGCTACGATTCTGTGTGTGCGTGCATATTCCCCTCTCTTCTTCTATTCTAATTACTGACGAATTTCTCGCAATCTTTATTCGAATCTCAAGCCAAATTCTCCTGTTGCTGTTGCCCCGATTTCGACACTAGCGACCGAGTGTCGAGCTATTTTCAGCTATAGATTGTGTGAAACAATGTTGCCAGATCACTCTCCATTCTGCGCACTCCCTCGTCGGTCAGAGTGACGAGAGAGTGTGCAAAAGGAGAGAGCGACAATTTGATCCGGGATGGCTAGCGTGAAACAATATCTTTTGAGTTTTTGAACTCCGATTTCTGTTATGTTTCATTGACAAGTCTTATCATCGACTTCGACACAAGGATGATCCGTCTGGGGTTTTCATCTTGATCAAAAACTATTTTCGTCTCGGGCAAGAAAAAAACTTTTTTATTGAACATATTAGTGCTGTCAATACGGACACGACTCTCTCAATTTCGCCGTCGCTCTTGCCGGTCAGAGAAACGAGAGAGCACGCGAAATGAGGAGAGTCGGTTCCGATTTGTCATTCCTTACAGATATGCTTCACGTGCGTGTTTTATTTCCAACCGCAACTGAAAGTTAATGTCTCTTCGATGTCCATCTAAATATATATTTTCAACAGTACTTCGTGGCACTGTAGCAGTGCGTCTTCTTTGAATTTCAATAGCACAGCCGGATCGAACAGTCGCTCTCTCCATTATGCACACTATCTCGACGGTCAGAATGAAGAGAGAGTGGGCAAAAAGGAGAGAGCGACTATTCGATTCTTAATTTTGAACTCCGATTTCTGTTATGTTTCATTGACAAGTCTTAAACTTCGACTCAAGGATGATGCATCTCCATTTTTCTTGGTGAACAAATCTATTTTCGTGTCGGGCATGAAAAAAAACCTTGTTGTTATAGTGTACACGTGCTGCCAAATTGGGTATAACTTTTTTCAAAGTTTCGCCATCGCTCTCTGGATGGTCAGAGAAACGAGAGAGCACGCGAAATGAGGAGAGTCGGTTCCGATTATGCGATGTTAAAAAACGGCGAAAAGATCCGATCCTCGATGTTGGTCCTGTTAAAAAAATGCAAAGATCCGATCTTTGATTTGAATTCCCGCATTTTTCTATCTCAGCTCTCAGTGGAGCTAGAGACTAGAAATTTTAACAGCAGCTTGAACATGCCAATAGAAGCACAGAAACCAAATTTCAAGTCTCTAGCCATCCTAGAAGCCGAGTTATTCGTAAATTAAGATTTTAACCTTGTAATTACCGTAGTTTTCGTGTTTTTCTAAAACTTCTAGGATAGCTAGCGACTTGAAATTTGGTTACTGGGCTTCAATTGACATTTTCAAGCTGCTGTTAGAATTTCTAGTCTCTAGCACCACTGGGAACTGAGATAGAAAAATGCGGGAATTCAAATCAAAGATCGGATCTTTGCATTTTTTTAACAGGACCGACATCGAAGATCGGATCTTTTCGCCGTTTTTTAACACCACATAAGTCATTCCTTACGGATATGCTTCACGTGCGTGTTAAATTTCCAACCGCAACTGAAAATTGATCAGCGAATGCCGTTTAGTCGTAAAAGATCAAAAGATAAAAAATCAAAATTTCCATCTGTACTTTTTGACGCTGCAACAGTGCTCGGTGTGAACTCTCCATTCTGCACACTATCTCGTCGGTCAGAGAGATGAGGGAGTGTGCTGAATGGAGAGAGCGGCAATTCGATCCGGTAACAATACTCTATGGGATATACTCTCTCCCTTCCGCACACTCGCTCGTTTCTCTGACCGGCGAGAGAGTGTGCGAAAAAGAGAGAGATACAACCCCGAAATTACATCACCTGTAAATATCCCCCGCAATCTGCCGCAAGGCCTGCCTATGCGAGGGTGACTCTCCTCTTTTGGCACACTCTCTCGTCGCTCTGACTGCTAGAGAGTGTGTGAAAGGAGGAGAGTCGCACTTCAGTTTCTTCGTCGCGCCTTATTTACGGCTTTTGAGTTGCTGCTTTCTTATTTACGGCTCTGTCGATTAAACTGAAATCGTATCGTATAAACCTCATTATTGCAAACCTCGCATGCCTTATTATTACTATCGGGCAGCAGTGCCAGTGTGTGCGCAACAGTATCCTGCACCTACCGTATCTTTTATTTTTTACAGTATCTCTACCGAGCTTATCGTATAGCATCTACAGTAGTCGTGACGTGCTAGGACTCACAAAAGTGTGCGTTTAAAATTAGTTTTTTTATTGATTTTTGGATATGTTTCAAGTGCGCGTCTTATTTCCTAGTGCAGGATGGAAGTTGATTGTGTGTTAGTTTCTTTTCATGAGCAAAACATCATGATTTTCCGTATACTAGAAAGCGGCTATTCGATGCGGTATCGCTAGTGATGCCCGGTTGAATAGGAACGCTTTCTCTGTTTCGAACCAGGGTTGGGATTTAACGTTAACGGATTTAACGGGTTTAACGGTATCAATCCGTTAATGTGAGAAAAAAAACGTTTGTACGTTACAACGTCCAACCCTGTTTCGAACACTCTCCAGTTTTACGTGTGAAGAATGAAGTGTGTACCGTGTAGTGATGACAAAAAGGAAACGCCCACTCCTCAATCCGCCTGCTCTCTCGCAGGTCAGAGAAACAAGGGAGCCTGCGAAATGAGGAGAGTCTGATTCCGATTTGCCATCGCTAGAACCGTGTAGCCCCCCCCCCTTGTAGTACCAAAAGTGCGTTTTTTGCTTGCTTGTAATGAAAATCTGTCGGTCTGAGGTCTGAAATTGAATAGCCCCGGGGGCCTAGTAGGGTTGGCAAATGAAGAGAGCGCTCTCCTCATTTCACACACTCTCTCGTCTCTCTGACCGGCGAGAAAGCACGAGGAATGAAGAAACGAATTCTTTACTTGCCAACCCTAGTCCCAACTGCTACTTCCCTGCGGCGTTCTCCGTCTCAGACAGTCATCTTCATTCTTGAGTAGAACTGGAATTTTTCCGCTGCTCTATTCTGCACACATTCTAGCATCTCTGTCTAGCAAAAAGTGCGGAAATTAGAGAAAGCCGTTCCTAGATTTAGCAATCGTGGTTTCAGACTGACAGTTATTTTCAGGTTTTCCTTCATTTTAGTGAATTTTTTGTGCAAGAGAGCTCTTTCGCAGATTTATCCTCAATTAGGGGATGAGTCTGCTCTCTCACGGCGTTTTGCATGGGGTAAGCGAGAGAGGAGAGAGCGGTCAGGGGAATGGCGAGAGAGCATGCAAATGCGGGAGAGTGCGCAAAGGTCTCACCACGAAAGCGCACTTGGCGTTTTGCCAGTAGAACGACGTGCGTGCTCTCTATTCTACTCGACCTCACGAGCCCGAAGCGATGAGCCATTCGTTCATAGACAAGCACCAGTTGTTTTTGGATTAGCGATGGCATTCTTACCCGACTCTCCTCATTTCGCGTAATCTCTCGTCGGCCAGAGAGAACACGCAAAATGAAGAGCGTCGGGTCTCGAGTCGACATCACTATTTGGTACCCGCCACGGCGTTCTACTGGCAAAACGCCAAGTGAGCTTTCGTGGTGAGACCTTTGCGCACTCTCTCATATTTGCACGCTCTCTCGCCATTCCCCTGACCGCTATCTCCTCTCTCGCTCACCCCATGCAAAACGCCGTGCCCGCCTCGTGTTGTCTGTCGCAGATAATATTTCCCTTCTTTTTTCGAGTTTTTCACGCCCTTTACGAGCCCATTTCGAGAATTGAAGCTTAATTGGAAGAAAAGTCTGCACAATAGTGATGTCGTTTCGGTCTTCAACTCTCCTCATTTTGTGCACTGTCTCGTTTCTCTGACCGGCGAGACAGTGTGCAGAAGGAGAGAGCCAAAACCGAAATTGCATACCTACTGCACAATAAAGCGAAGGCCTAGCATTTTGCAATTGTCAAACACACTTCTATCCGTCAATTGGGGAGGATTTGAACTAGAGATGCAATCTCGGTTTTGACTCTCTCCATTCTGCACACTCTCTCGCAGGCCAGAGAAACGAGAGAGTGTGCAGAATGGAGAGAGCACCCTATTTGATTTGGCATCACAAATTCGAACCGGCTCGAATGTGCGCCCTTTTTTTCTGTCTGTGCATCTGATCCGGATCTAACTCAAACAAGCAAACGCAAACTGCTTGAATTCCGGGGTCACAGAGACTAATGAATCTTGTGGGAAATCAAGACATCATCGGAACAAAACCTCACAAGTGATGACAAATCGGTCTCCGACTCTCCTCGTTTCGCGTACACTCTCGTTTCTCTGACCGCGAGAGAGCGTGCGAATTGAGGAGAGTCTTTTTGTCATCTCTAAATCTCGCCAACTCTAGTTGAACCGAGTCATCTCGTCTCGTTTAATTCCTTCTGTCTTCCTTTTCTTACAAAATTATGCGCCCTTTCAGCATTATTCATAAAACTAGGGTTGGTAATTCAAGGATGACTCTCTCCATTATGCACACTCTCTCGCCGGTCATAGAAGCGAGAGAGCGCGCGAAATGAAGAGAGTCAATCCTTGAATTATCAACCCTAATAACAACAAGCTCATCAGGTGTGTTGAGCGTTGATTTCCAATTGATCCAGACGATATTTACGTGAGCCAACACATTGCCTCATTAGAGGGCATTTCATGCGAGACTTAGAATTGTGTCCCAGTGATAAAATGTGGAAGTTTTGTGGTATAGTTCCTGTGATTTTTGCTTGATGTGCACAATCTCTGTGGTGTTGATCATAAACTATTCGCACTATAGACTCGTTTGTGGTTGTATTTCATATAAGGAATGGGTTAATTTTCTAGTTATGGAATGGGGCAGTTTTGTGGTATATTCTGATTCAGGTGATTTCGGTTCGATGCGCCGAGATTTCTTTGGCTGTATAGTAGGGTTGGCCATGCGAACGCGAAAACGCGAATTCGCAAGAGTAGGGAGAGTGCATGCGAATTCGCAACGCCTCATGTGTGCGAGACTCCGCCTCCATTGCGCCCCATCTCCCTACTCGCCAAACCCGCCGCGTCTAGCGCGCGCCCTCTCGTAATGAAGAAGCCCTGAGCGCGATCATGCGAATTCGCATTGGCTCCCTACGCTCGCCTCGCGATTGCGAATTCGCAAGAGAGACGCCATGGAATGCGAATTCGCGAACTTCGCATGGCCAACCCTACTGTATAGTTAGCGCTCAAAAATACGGACAATCGACTAGGGTCGTGGCTAGAGTTCTTATACCGAGTAATTATCTCTCCATTCTGCACACCCTTCCGCCGGTCAGACAGCCTTTTTGTGGTTGTGGTCCTCTGAAGAAAGTAGGCCCCGAAAAGAAGCACATCCTTTGTTTGTCAACACCCGCGGCCTTGCTGACCAACGAGAGACAGCACAGAATGAGGAGATTGAGAAGGAAATTGTGTGTCTTCATTCTACCTCTTCGAGTGTTAATGAAGCACAATCGCTATTCTCTCGCCGGTCGGGCAAACGTAGTGTGGAGAATGGAGATCGTATCTTCATTACATTAGTGTTCGACAAGTCGGTGCCCGACTATCCTCAATCCTCGCATTCTTTCGTTTCTCTAACTGAGGAAAGATCGCGCAATTGTTTGATAGTGACCTTCTCCTTCACGCTTTGAAGAACACTAGGAAGTGTCACAAATCGCAACTAATCCCTCTGCGAGGGAACCAGTTTGGGTGTTCCCTGAGATTCCGAAGATGAAGTTTACTTTAGAGTTCCATGTGCTAGAGTTTGTGTGCGTTGAGACGTGATTTCCTCGTCCTCATTGAAGAAACTCACACTCTCTATTTTTTCTGTCAACGAGAGCCAAGCTTCCGAAGATAAATTTACTCAACAGTTTCTGTGCCCTGAGGCGTAGTTCCCTCCCCCCTCAGTTCGCAAATATACGTCGCACTTTGAGCGGCATTCCGTCACGTGTAGACTGCAGACTGCCAATTGTATCTGATTACCGTTCCCCTGATTGCTACAGTACTTACCGTGGTATAATTATATTTTCCCTGATTTACCGTTCCCCTGATTGCTACAGTACTTACCGTGGTGTAATTACCGTTTCCCTGATTTCCCTTTCACGAGATCAGCGTATGGGTAGGTCACACTTCCCGCATAGTGTCTCTCCTTGCATCGCAATACCGATAGTTACCGTTGCCCTTGATACCTGATTGTTATTGTACCAGCGATCAGCGCAGCGCATGGTTTCTCTGATCAGCTTTAGCGTGTGCAGAATGGAGAGAGCGACGATCCCGCAACGATAATGATTACCGTTCCCCTGATTGTTACCGTAGTCGAGGAAGTTAACTTGCCGAAGAGAACGTGTTATCGTACTTACTTTAATTACCGTTCCCCTGATTGCTACTGTACCAGCGTGCACATCCCTATTTTTAGTGCGTCATAATTTAGTTGGTATGATCTTTGTTCAATGCTATCGTTGATTAGAGTCTTCCCTGTTCATTCAGTATTAGAGCATGAGCATGTTCACACTAGAGTTCCCGAAACGAGTCATTCCTGCCCATTTGGTCACGAAAAGCGGTCGAAATTCGGCGGACCCTCTCATTTTCGCACACTATTTCTCCAGGCTGGACCAAATCGGGAACCCTAGTTCACACCCATTCATTGCTCACACACTAGTGATGACAAAACGGCATTCCATGCCGGCTTGAAGCCGGATTCAATGCGGCATTTTCAACGGTGAAGCCGGCATGCCCGAGTTTGTTTTGTCATCTCCATCACACACACATTCCCATTCACTATTAGAGCGTGCAGTGATGGTCGGTCACACTTCCCTTACAGTGCGTAACAATCCGTTCTTTCACGGACTGTTTCTTTCTGTATCGACTGGGGATGCATGTAAAAAGATGTGACTACGACTCGGTTCTCTCATTTTTCTCGAAGCTTTCGACCATTTCAACCAACAATTGCGTATCTCCCCTATTTTTGCTCTGTCAGTTCACGATCTCACTTATGAAGGTGAGAGCTGCGGCTTTTCGCGTGCTGAAAATCGGGTTCTCAATCCCCATCCGACCTAGCACCGAGCGTAGGTCACACTTTCCTCTTATTATTTTCGGTTTCTGCATTCCTCTAGCTGTGACAGCGTTAAGCACAGCGCATGGTAAGTCACACTCTTCCTTAGCGTATGATATAGTTCGAATGATCTTTGATCTTTCATCACTATTAGAGCATGCAGCGCATAGTGGATCACAGTGCGGCGTTCTACGAATGGTGAGCGAGAGACGAGAGAGCGGTCAGAGGATTAGCGAGATAGCACGCGAAAGTGAGAGAATGAGGTCTCGACGGGAAATAGTTTTGGCGCTTTGCCGGCGAAACGCCGTCACTTCCGTGTTTTGTCCAAAATAGGAGCATGTGCCGATACGAGAGAAGAAACAAATCATCTGCAACAATATGTTTCCATTTGCGCGCTACTAATTTGGAAGGATTTTTCTGCTAAAGGTCATTCTGCCAAGATCTGAGCAAAGATATTTATTCATAATCGTCCATTTTCTTGTTGAGACACCGTCCAAGATAGCGATCACAAATTGGCATCCTACTCTCCTCATTTCGCGTGCTCTCTCGTTTCTATGACCGACGACAGAACGCGCTAAATAAAGAGAGTCGGAGGCCTGTTTTCCATTCCTTCCAAATATCATCAAGCAACTAATAACTTTCTGCTGGCCTTCCAGCAAGCTTGCGGAGTTGGTCGATGAACTTAGACTCAAAATATTTGCGCGCTCAACGAAATAAACTTGTAGAGAACGGGAAAGGAAAGGCACTGGTCATCTGCCCCCACTCCCTCTTGAGAACAATGCTTGCCTTTTAGCTACTCTTGTTTCTTTCCTCCTCCCCTCCTCTACCTTACCGAAACGAGTTCAGCAGGAAAAAAACAGACCAACAAAATGTCGACGTGAGCGCAAACAGATTGAATATTCTCGACAGAGAATTGAAGATACCTTCGACCGATGATTGCCCTTAAATTTATAATAATAATTATAATTTAGTAAGTATTTATCAAAATAAACGAGATGGGCAAGTCCCGTCCCTCTCTCAAGAACAATGCCTCAGCTACTCGCTGTCGATGTTGTTTCTTTTCTCGCACACCGCCTCCTCCGCCCTCCTCACTCCGCACACTCTCTCGTCGGTCAGAGCTACGAGGGAGTGTGCCGAATGGAGAGAGCGCCGCGGCCCCTCGACCCCCCTTATACGGGGTGAAACGAGTTCGCTCCAATTGATTACCTCGCCTCCCCCACCTTCACATGCATGCATTGTCCCCTCCTTCTCCTGTTCGTTCCTGACTCTCTCCATTTCGCACACTATCTCGCCGGACAGAGCAGCGAGATAGTGTGCGAAAACAGGAGAGTTACTGTCTCTCTCTATTTCGCACACTATCTCGCCGCTGCTCTGACCGACGAGAGACTGTGTAGAAAGATGAGAGTCATCCCTGTCAACTGCCTATTGTGATGATGAAAAAACTTCTGGAGAGAGAGAGAGGGGCTTAAATCGGGAAGACGGGGGGAGTTGACAAACGTCGACTCTCCTCATTTCTCACACTATCTCGCCGGTCAAAGCAGCGAGATAGTGTGTAAAATGGAGAGAGACACTCGGCATTGGTATGGTATCTATTGAGCGATCACTCCGTATTCTTCTCCCTTCTCTCTCCTAGCCGAGGCGACCGATGCTAATCTACCTCCTAATAGAATTGGCATGGACCGAGAATCGTTTGGACTGGATTTGATCTACTAGCTATGATGAAACAATCAAGAGCTTGGAATTGATCAATGTTACCGTTGGAATGATCTTTCCCTTTCCTTCTCTGCGCCTCTTCTCCCTTAGCCGGGCGTGATTCTAATCTACCCTTTCTCTTCTCTCTTCTCTTTCTCCTCCCCTATTGCGCTGAGTCGCTATGTGCCGAACTTTACTACTCCTACCTTGCGCACATCGACCGTTCCATTTGGCGATTCTCTCTCCATTTCGCACACTCTGATCGCAAGAAACCATTTCCAGTTAAGCCAAAGAAGATCAAATCCAGTCCAAATGGTTCTAGATCAATGCCAATTCTCCTATATCTTCCGATGCAATCGTGGATCTGAGCGATAAGAAGATCACCACTTTACATTGCGCAACAACCGTTCGTTCCAACTCAAGCGATTTCTCATCTCCTCCCTTATTTTTCGGCTCTCTCCACTTTGCACACTCTTGAATTTGTCCTGATAGGAGGAGAGAGATAGTGTGGAATTGAGAGAGTCACAACTGCTCTGACCTATGATTGATTGGGTAAGAAAAGGAGATCTCAGAGTTGCCAGCTAGACATCGATCCAACTAGAGAGAGACAAGCAGCGCCTCTGCTCATTGTGCATGCTATCTCGTTGCTCTGATCGATACCTTGAACCGAACCGATCGAACCGTTTTGGAATGGACTTCATCTACTTGGACTTAACTGTAAAGAAATTGCCTTTCGGCTTTACTTTTGGAATGATCCTTATAGAATGTGCAGAAGGAGGGAGATCTCAGATATACCAGCACAGTATCTGATCTCTAGAGCTACCGACACTAGCAATTTCGCATCCCCCTCACCTACCCATTTCTGTTCATTTTATGCGATTCGGTCTCACTGATTTCCCCTGGATAGTGAAGCCACTCAGACTCTCCTCAATTAGCCTGCTCTCTCGCTGATCAGAGAAAGGAGAGTGAACGCGAATTGAGGAGAGCGTCATTTGAAGCCTCACTGATTCCATTCCTCAGAGTGTTTGTTTGATCCCATTTCGCTGAGCGTGTGCGTGCCTCAGGGGCTATTTTCCCCATTTTTGTTTGTATTTTCGAAAGTTCCGGCGCTCGAGATCTAAATTCGTCATTGATAATAGTGATCGCTCGATCTTCCGATATGCTAACCCGGTTGTTTGCCAAAACTTCGTCGCAAATATTATATAATCAGTACGATTTCCCTCTTGCTGTTTGCTTGAACCCAATTCGTGTTTGAACGTTTGATCTGAACCTCCGGACTTTATTTTCGAAAATATCTGCACTCGAATTTCTCTATCGCGATTATCATACTCGGCTTTCTTCCCAAGCCTCATCACTTCATGTTTTCAAAATTTAAATCACATCCTCGACGGCGCATTCATTTGTGACCTCGATGTTTTTTTTAAAAAAGTGTTGTGATTATCAATTTAATTTAAATAATTGCTAATATAATAAAAAAATAATTCAAAAACGCTTCAGGACCGGCCCCCGATGCGGCATGGCTAGCCAGAACTTCGTCACTGATTGCTTCTACAACCTATCGACCGAGGAGCGGATAGACTTGTTCAAGGTTAATTAGTTAATTAGTTTAAAAAAAATTATTTTAAATAAAATATTAAAATTGATTAATTATGCGCAGTGCGCGCTCATTACTAATATCCTAAATGCCCTTGATCATTATGATGTTAGCTGGCGCCCAATCTAATGTTGTTACTATTATACTTTTTATTAATATTACTGAAAACATTACAATAAATAGCCTGAGGTCAGGGTTCAGGTAGGGTTGTTATCCATACATTATTACTGAAAACATTTAACTGGATAGATAGCCTGGGTTTGATGTGGACTTGGCCAATCAATAATGCTCAAAATATTACAATAAACTGCCTTGGGTACAGTTAGGGGACGCTCTGTCGCGGAAACTTGTCTTGTTACAAGTTACAGGGCAACACTAAGATCGAATAGCGCTCTCTCCATTGCGCACACTCTCTAGTCGGTCAGAGAAACTGAAGAGTGTGCAGAATAGAGATAGAGTAACTGTTCGATCCGGCACGGCAACACAAAGATGGCCGGTCGCGATTTCACGTAATTGCTCTTGTCGTTTTCGATGTTCGACCTCTTATCCGATTGATCGATTTTCTCTTTCTCCTCTAATTCCCCTGTCTCTTCCGCTTCCCCCTTTCGCCGATCATATCTATCAGACGCGCAGGAGTGTGCGGAATGGAGAGTCAAATAGGCCAGAGAGGGTGAGAGAGTGTGCGGAATGGAGAGAGCGACGCGGCAATTGTTTCTTGTCTGATCATTGATTGCGCCATGTGGAAGAGTTGTTTCCTTCCTCGTATTAGTCGATGGTACGTATCTGCTCCTTTCAATTTCCTACGTCGAATTCAC
>BTSX01000140.1:0-24925 GCA_036245825.1 Pristionchus entomophagus
GTATCACTACAGGTGACACCAACACAAAACTAACCGGCAGGGAGGCCAAATTCAAGCAAAAATTTGTCTCTACCGAGGCAAATCTATCAGAAATATGGAATTGCCAATGCAATAGAATACATTGAGCTGTCCGTTCATATTTATTATGAATCATAAACAACAATATCACAAATACCACTATCGCCTTTCTCATGATTGCCCTATGTGCCACATAATTTGCGAGGTCTAATTCATGGACCAAATTGAATCTAAGACTAAAATATATTTTTTAAAATTCCCAATCGTCCTGGCACACTCCTGCTTCACAACAAAAATAAGTCTTCCATATAAAAAGTCCCAAAATCAATCACTTCTAGTCACCCTGTTTATGCTAAATCTCCAAACTGACCCCTCTGCGTGTAGAATTTCTCCCTCTGCGCCATCGTCTCTCCGTATTCCTCTGGTGTTCTCTCCTCTCGCTCGTCCAATCGGCCGACTATCGATCGGGACACCTGACAGGGTTACTGTAGATTGCAGCGCAAAAGATATCGATATTTTATAGCTTTTTGCAGCTCTCTACCGTACATCGATCATCCTCCTCAATCGCTCCGTCATTCCCTCATTGAGTGTGAACGAGTAGACGGAGGCCATTGATCCACTACCGTATCTTTAAAAAGAAAAAAATAATTGTGAATGCACACACGTCTATTTGTGCTTCACGACTAATATGAAGCGAACAGTATTCACGACTGAGCAGATAAACGGTAGTTGTTCGATCAAGAAAGACCACAAACAAGATACAAAATTTGGAAACATGGTGAGATCGCGTTTCAGCATTGCTTGATGAGATATTTGCTGCTGAATTCGCCAGTGAAATCATGGTATCCGATTCAAAACTGAATAATCAACTGCAACTCACGAGTACATGAGTATCCTCCTCTCCCTTCCTTCTTCTCTCTTCTCCTCCTCCAATCTACTCAGATATCCCACCAGTTGGACGTACAACGACGGAGTGTACATGTTGCCTGATAATTGATCGATAAATAATTTACTGATACCGCAATTTTAACAATTATAAACTACCGTAGCAGTCAACTACATCAGCTAACCAATCTAATCAAATAACGCTAACGTAATCCCTACCGTATCCTCACCCAATCTCCGGTTCATCTCCAGATTGGGACTGGTGATCTCTTGCCACGTCTGCTCGGATGCCTTGAGTGATTCAGGAGAGATCACCGAGAGGTCCGATGGCTCCTCTTGAGCTCTGTAAAAAAAATATTAAACAAAAAATGGACCCTTGACACTCCGGTTTCACTAGTTCGATAATACCTTCGGCTGATGACACCGAGTATAAGAAGAACAATTTGCAACATTTACAATAGTGAATAGACAAAATTACTACTAAATATGACGTGTATGTTTCAAGTTCTCTCCATTCTGCACACTCTTTTAGATTCCTCGCAAGCTAAAAAGTGTACAGATTGGAGATAGAAGAACTGAATGGACTACAGTAACCTTTCCTCTGCTCACCTCAATCCCGCCACAATCCCCTCCATCTTCTCTTCTCCCCTCACTCTTCCTCCTTCTCTCGCATCCTCGGCCACCATCACTGCCACTGCCTTGCGCACCTCAAGGAGGGAGGTTACAGTAATCGATGATACAAGTTATGGTAGGAAATATCGTTTCTGGCCATGGAACAAATTCCGCCATCTTCTCTAAATATTTTATTCAGTATTTTCAAAATATTCGCCACAGTCAAGTGTATTCTTCGCAAATCTGATAAACAACCAGCCATATCAGTTCGAAAATCGTGGGAATATTGTCTATCTCAAATCCAACGCCAGTAATCTCAATTCAAAAAAATAGAATGTGTCTAGCTCGTCAAAAATAATTCATCGCCCTACCGTAATCCAGTCTACCATATTCCTCACCAGTTTGGTAAAGGGCGAGTGGAAGCACGCGGCGTCGAAATCGACCAGGCTCAGTTTATCTGCAATTTGGGTTACTGTATCGATCGTCTAAGACAGTTCCCTCCCCTCCTTCTTATTCCCATTCCTAACACTCCCCATACTTCAAGCAACTGTATTCCTCCCATCCATCCGTGGCAACAAGTGTTGCGGATATAATAGATATTGTCCATTCTGCACACTATCTAATCGGTTTCATAGTAGATAGTGTGCAGAATGGAGAGAAACTATTAACATCGATAACGGAAACTAAGTCAGTTCTCGATAGTCCATCACAATCTACCCTACCGTACCTCGTCCTGCATATGCCTTGCTTTTCCGTTTGTACAGTTTGTAGCAGGTGGAGAGGGCGCTGAGGTAGGCCGAGATGGACTCCTTCCCCGCCACGATCGGATACTCGCAGTTGTGAGCGCCTCAAATGATTAATTAATTAATTAATTAAAGCATGAAGAGCAATGAGAACAATTGTGATCGACTGATATTAAGGAATACCACTCGAAATGTTTAAGAGACCGGCTCCGTTATTTTGGAGCATTTTGGCCCCTGCCCGGAACCGTTGCGCTAGCAATGAGAACTACAAGCTCATACTCGGGTACTAGGAGTGTCTTGGTCCCGTATTTAACAAACGGTCACTTATTTGTGGTTACTGCCTTGCCGGAGGGAGAATAGTGAATTACAAGGTAAAATGGTCGAAAAATCATATTTTCTCAACCATTCGGGATAGACACAATTTATCTTTTGCGTTATTCTAGGGGTGCCCTGGGACTCTGGAAAACCCGTTCTGCTTGATTTCTAGTTGTTTCCAAAATGGGTTTTTCTACTTTCAATTTCAGTTTTTCGGATAAAGTTGTAACTTTTTGGCCGAACTACAAGTAGTCACTATGTGCGTTTTGTAGCTATTGCATGTATGCATCGGAATCACTGTTCGAATTGTTCCGCCAGGGACGCCGAATCCTAATATTTTTTAACAAAGCCAAAAAAGTCGTAATTTTGATGGTTTTTAGATCATAACTTTTTTAGTTCTTGTTTTTATGTGCTCTAATGGCAAAATTCGGATTCTACGCGCAAAAATACGTCAGAAATACCTATAATCAGATTGTTTTGAGAATAAATTTTTTTCAACTTTTTCATGGGGTCATGGTCATTTTTGTGTCAAAAAGTCGAAATCTCAGAATAATCTGACTATAGGTGTTTCTGACGTATTTTCACCCGTAGATGTCGAATTTTGATACTAGAGCTCACCAAAATTTTTGGTCTCAAACTGGTCTCAAACTCAAAATGTTTTGGTCTCAAACGGTCTCAAACTCAAAATGTTTTAGTTTTTCGAGTGTAACTTTTTTCTTCGCATTTTGGTGAGCTCTAGTATCAAAATTCGACATCTACGGGTGAAAATACGTCAGAAACACCTATAGTCAGATATTTCTGAGATTTCGACTTTTTGACCCAAGGTATTTCTGACGTATTTTTGCGCGTAGAATCCGAATTTTGCCATTAGAGCACATAAAAACAAGAACTAAAAAAGTTATGATCTAAAAACCTTCAAATTACGACTTTTTTGGCTTTGTTAAAAAATATTAGGATTCGGCGTCCCTGGCGGAACAATTCGAACAGTGATTCCGATGCATACATGCAATAGCTACAAAACGCACATAGTGACTACTTGTAGTTCGGCCAAAAAGTTACAACTTTATCGAAAAACTGAAATTGAAAGTAGAAAAACCCATTTTGGAAACAACTAGAAATCAAGCAGAACGGGTTTTCCAGAGTCCCAGGGCACCCCTAGAATAACGCAAAAGATAAATTGTGTCTATCCCGAATGGTTGAGAAAATATGATTTTTCGACCATTTTACCTTGTAATTCACTATTCTCCCTCCGGCAAGGCAGTAACCACAAATAAGTGACCGTTTGTTAAATACGGGACCAAGACACTCCTAGTACCCGAGTATGAGCTTGTAGTTCTCATTGCTAGCGCAACGGTTCCGGGGGGTCGTCCAAAATAACCGATCTGCTCTCTTAATAAATAAATAAAAATTTGTTGCAAAATATATATATGCATTCAGCACGTGAAAGGCCAGCCAGAACGACGCCATTTCTACACAATGTGACTAGGTAGATTGGTGACACCAGGATGCATTTTCTAAAGTCCTGTTCAGTAAGACACGATGCGAAGAGCTTGAGCGTGGCTCCATTAATTCAAAATTTGCGTTTACCTATTTCGGTTTATGCTCTCTCCATTCTGCACACTCTCTATCCGATCAGACAGATGAAAGAGTGTGCAGAATGGTGAGAGTTGCTATTCGATGCGTCATCGATCAATACATTCCATCCTACCATAATCCCCCCACTTAACCGACGGGTTTGAAGAAGTCGTATCCGTGATGGCCATGGGTCGATTCCAGTCCATTGTCGAAGACGAGAGGAGCACCCGGGAGACAGCAGAAGGCCACTGCGCCCGCGCCTGAGAGAGGGAATTAAGAACCATTGATTAATTAATTATTTGGCATTAAAGAAGGAGAGTCACGAAGGCGCATGCAAATCGAATGGCCGATCGGCCCGCTCCGATTGCATACGGGTAACGGATCCCCACAATCTCCACTTTAGAACTCATCAAGTCATTCGTGCCACCCCTCCTTTAATTGTAAGGGATAGTAATTTATTATAAAATAATACACAGGCTAGATAAACTCGAATGATAGTTGTTAGAAAATAGGCTTTATTGGGAAGGAAAACACCAGCCTCAATTACTATATCCCTAGTAAGATGAAATCAGCGGGTTTCCTCGAGCAACGATATCTGGTAAATATCTCTAAATAATATTGCATGGATAAAATAAAGATTGGAGATCCACCTCTTACGTGTCACCATATACCCAATCATCGGTGCGCTGCTATTTAGGTTTGCAGCTCTCTCCAATCTGCACACTCTCTCGCTCAATCTACCGGCGTGAGAGTGTGCAAAATAGAGAGAGTAAAAATGATATCCCTAGTGTAATTTCCCTAGTGCCTCTCACCTCCGGTGCATCGGGCGGGTCCATCCGCGTACACTGCAATGTCGGTGCAGACTACGATCGCCAGTCGGTCTGCAATTTGGAGTTTACACCATTATTCACACCGCAACGGACAAGAAATCAAAACCACTAAGGCTAAAATATCTTTCAAAGCCAAAGCTGAAATTGTCAACGTTGCGAATTTTTTTTTTCAAATAATAAACTTTTTTGAGCAGTCACGTATTTGTGTTCTTCATCCCGTGGCAATGAATCATTATCATTACCCCAGTTATAATCATAGATTCCCATTTTTCCATTATATGATTGACACTTGAAACATCAATCTTATCGGGTCTTTTTTCCGCCGGTTCGGATCAAAATTCGGAAATAAAATGGATAGATGCTCACGCTGAATGGGGTACGTCCTGTGCAGCCATCCGAGACCGTCGAATAGCGCCTGCGTTCCTCCGTAGCACGCGTGCTTCACGTCCACACCAGCTGCAAGGAGAGGAGTACGGTAGGATACGGTAATCGCTGATATTCAGACACTCAAACCAAACGAAAATTCCAAGTTTACTTGAAATAATCATTAGAATTAGAATTAATGTTTCATCCTGTCCAGGGAAACATGACTATTTTCAGAGACGATTACACAACATAGGTTCATCGAAACACAATTCACAAATGATAACGACAACCGGTTGCTGCACTTATTCTTCCGACTACGACACAGTCACAACCCTCTATTATGAGATAAACTACATCAATCATTACTAGCTACCGTAATCAGTCGCTATTCGAATAACAACCCTCTCAATTCTACACACTCTCAGAGAGTGTGCAGATTGGAGAGCGTCAGAAATATTTCCATAAGAGCTCACAAATGTCAGTGTTGTCTCCGAAGAGGGGCATGAGTGCTGATTTGATGCTCTTCGATTTGTCCACGAGAGTCTCACTCGCGACTCCCAGAAATCCAACGGAGGAGGGATCGATCTGATAAATGAGATTGAAGTGTGAGAGCAATACGGTAGGATACAGTAGTCACTGATGACAGGAAATTCACCAAAAAGCTTATGAAGATCTTCCCCCTGCACTAATATAATATCAACTAGGAGTGTCATTTCGGTTTAGTCTTTCTCCATTCAGCACAGCCTCGTTGGACAGACAGATGAGGAGAGTGTGCACAATGGAGAGAGTTCAACACCGAAACGACATCCCAATGGCAAAGGTAGATCATAATCAGTAAATATTTTCACCTCATACTCATCCAGCAGCATCTGTGTGACGGTAAGCGCGAGACTCACCGAGTCTTCCTGCATCGAATACTTGATCTACCGTAACAAATCTGGCCTTTCAATCGATATTCGGCACAGTAAATACCTTATCCGAGCAGAATGCCATCTCTGTCTGGCCCAGGCCAATCGTGTACTTGCCCGGTTCCTTGTGTCCGTGTGCCTGGAAAGCGAAAGATCTTGCGAAAGCCCCGCATGATTCATCGCTGTTCTGCGCAAGTTCCAACTCAGCGCGCCTCAGAAACCCGTCATTTAGGACCGTAAACGGCGCCCACCGACCTTCTCGAGTGCTTCCTGCCGGACGAAAGAGGCCGGGAAGTAGCAGGAGACGCCCGACACACCGAAGTCGTCGGGAACGTCGCCATTCGAGAACACCATCTGAATATGAGCGAGAATAAATCAAGGACATCAACGATAGTAACATGAATGAGCAATTCGTGAAGACAAATGTCAGAAGTACAGAGCGGAACATCAAACAGGAAAGGATAAAGCATACAAACCGAGAGACAAACACTGAACAACTCACGTTTGAAGCGAATTGAACGAGTCCAACCGCACGCGACAGCCGTGACGCGTTCAATGGAGCGTGCCTCGGGGCACGTCTCTTATCTGTGATCATGAACATAAAAAAGGGAACGAACTGTTGTCTACTCAACCTTAACCATTTTCAACCTTAGTCTCATCTCCGGTACAGTACATTCTGCCTGGAAGCACTCCCTTATCACCCCCATTCCCAAACCAGACAAAGATAGGAAACTTCCCTCTTCATACAGGCCCATTTCCATTATTTCACCTGCTGCTAAGACTATGGAACGCATACTTAAAGACCACCTCAACAGTCACCTCTCTAGATTCAGTATTATCCCTCCTGACCAACATGGTTTCCGTTCTGGAGCCAGTGTTGTCACAAACCTACTGACTTGCCAGAATGATTGGACCACTGCTCACTCTAATAAACTTATCACTGATGTCGTTTACATAGATTTCACTCGTGCTTTAGACGTTGTCCCCTACTCCAAGCTCCTCGCTCGTCTTTCACATTACGGTATTCATGGTTGTCTATTGTCTTGGCTAGAATCATTCCTTTCTGACCGCACTTTTTCTGTCCGATTGTCCTCTGTTACTAGTGATTCCTTCCCTATTCTCTCTGGTGTCCCACAAGGCAGTGTACTCGGGCCAATTCTCTTCTCAATCTACCTCTCTGACCTCTCTCAGACCCTATCCCGATTCCGCAAGGTATCCGTCCAATGCTATGCTGATGACGTAAAATTGTATGTGTCTTATGATACCAAAGCTAGCATTTCTTCTGAGTTCCAATATGCACTTGATTGTCTTTCCGAACCCAACTTAATCAACTGTCTCTATCTGCATCTAAGTGTTCTCACATTCGCCTAGGATCCAATAAGTTAACCCCTCGTTATCAAATTGATTCCATTGATCTACCCCTTGTGAATAATGTACGTGATCTAGGAGTACAAGTTCGCTCTGATTTGAAGGTTTCATGTTCTGTTAAGGCGCGTGCTCAGAATGCTTCCTCTAAATTGTTCCTTCTCCTCAAAGCCCTCCCTTTCAACTGTCAATCCATTCTCATTAGGAGTTACAAAGCGTACATCCTTCCCTTGCTTGTCTTTGCCTCTCCCTTCTGGAATCCTCATTACCTTAAAGATATTGAATTTTTAGAGAAAGTCCAACAAACATTCACTCGTCAAGTATTCTACTGTTGTTACCCCTCTTCCACCTACCCCTACTCCCTCCCCTCCTACCAAGATCGCATGAATACCCTTGGCCTGCGCACGCTAACTGAGAGGAGAGTCATAGGTGATCTTTGTATGACTCATATGATAATGAATGGTTGTACAATTATTCCTCGTTCATCTTTCTATGTTTATAAGCCGACTCGTGATCGAGGATCTACATTCGGAATCAATACCGAATTCACCAAGAGCACTGCCGGATTCCACTCATTCTCTGTCAGAACCTCACGTTGGTATTCCCAACTTCCCGATTTTATTCGCACCTCCCCCAGCATCAGAATCTTCAAACGTCGACTGGAGAGCCACCCCATTATCTCAGACCTCTCCCAACCCCTATGATTTCAGGAGAGTTATCCCCCCTTCCCTGCAAAATTCCGATCACATGTATATTTAATCTCGTCGCGCCTCGGGCGTAGATAAATTATTATTATTATTACTCTAATCGCAGTAATGAATTTCCCACATGGCGGGAAATGTATG
Source organism: Pristionchus entomophagus (assembly GCA_036245825.1). NCBI lineage: Eukaryota > Metazoa > Nematoda > Chromadorea > Rhabditida > Neodiplogasteridae > Pristionchus > Pristionchus entomophagus. The sequence continues at coordinate 8,463 of BTSX01000140.1, forward strand.
GCATTTCTGATCTAATCGGGGCGACCCTGACGTAATGCACTATTCTTCATCAATACTCAGCAATGATAAAAAATAATCATCGCCATTCAGCTGTCCGAGAAAAATGCGAATACCACCCTCCTTATATGATAATTCATGCCAAAATATCTATAAACATTGCAACTATGCACTATAAGATCAATACATGGGATGCCGTTTCCGCTTTGACCCTCTCCATTCAGCCACTCTTTCGTTGCTTATAAGGACGAGGAAGACACCTATTATTTTTTTCTGGCAAATCAGAGCCCGTGAGGGGGTAAACGTGTATCCCTAATATCAATTGATGACCGCTCTGTGGTTGAAAGCGAAACTCGGACAGCACTTAGGCATTAATTGTATCTCGGTGAGCAATAAAAATGGGTAGATCAGTTCGAAGGGAAAATGTCATTGATCCGCTCGTTCTTTCAAATATTCGACAGTCCCAATGAACTGATCAGCACCTTGACACTATTAGCAGGCATTATTCCAAACATTACCTTTATTCTGTTAGCTCACAATTAACCATCAACAATTAACAACTCAATGTTTGGAATGAATCTTCTAAAGGGGGAGGGACAACAAAAGGATATGGGGTGACAAAGAACTATTCGGGGAACAATGTGGTCGCACTCTGGAAGCTGGGATGGCAGTCAACATTATTCACAGGTAATTTAGTGAGATGAGAGGAAAGAATAGGACGGAGATATTTAAACAATTCGCTATGTCAGAACGAGCTGTCAATTGTAGATATAACTGGTGACATTGGGACGATGAATTTCACTCAATGGGAGCGAAATACTTGGATCATAGGGGGGGGGGGGGGTTCGTGAAATTGATTCCACGTTAAGAAAAAACAACGAACAACATTAACGAAAAAATGGAAAAGTAATATTTCGCCCTAAGCTTGATTAATTTCCTTCTAGAAAATAAAATGTCAAACTTAAACATACAAAAACACTACGGCATTCGGGAGAACAACGATTAGAAAAACTTGAAATAGTGATAATGGGCAATCACTGTGTTTACCAAATTTGGGATAGGGAAGGGCGAGGAGATAAGCAACATCAACAACACTGCTCTCAATTACTGGTTCGATATCGGAGGGGGAGGAGAAACACTTCAACACTTCGATGCTAGATATCTCCTGACGGGGGGGGGGGGGGGGGTGAACAATTGATGATACAGTAGTTGAATTTACCGATAAGACACGGGGTTACAGGTACTCTTCCAATTACTGGTTGAACATCGGGGGGAGATAAGAAACAACAATTACAATAATTTCGTAGTGACAACAAATCGATATCGGGGAATATGGATGATTATTGATTGGTCGTCTTGGGGCGAGGGGAAGGGAGGACTCGCTCCTAGCTCCTGGCTCTCTTCTTGACTGGACTCGATCCGGTACTGACCATCCCCTCCTTCTGCTCCTCCCTCTTTATGATATTATGGACGATGTTCGTCCATCTGTGGACGACATCGATGACGAGAGGGAGTGCATTCGACTGAAGGAAACAAATGCAATCCCCATTATCTCAGACCTCATCCCATCATGGTGATTCAGAAGAGATTCCCCCCTACTCTCCTATTTTTAAGACGTTAAAGTATAAAGGAATATTTTATGTAAAATTTTCTTGAATCTCATAAATGAGAGTTTGATGGTAGATAATTGTTTGTTTAAGGTTCAAAAGGTATCCAACCTCATCCTCATCTACTCCGATTCCACGGGCGGCGGGTCTCATGAGCATCGTCTGAGCCTGCAAATCACACGGTGAATCATTGGCCACGGCAACTATTTCCATTTTCAGCTCTCTCCATTCTGCACACTCTATAGTCTATATCTGACCGGCAAGAAAGTGAACAGAATAGAGAGAGAGACAATACCGAATCGGCATTCCAGGCGAGAAGTATCGCGGAATGTTCACCATACACCCATGCTACCGTAATCCTACGGTTACTACCTACGGAAATAGGATAACGTACCCTCTGGAGAAGCGTGACGAGATGTAAACGGAGAGCTTCTCGCTCATCAGCGCCGCATATTTCTGAGAAAATAATAATTTGCATTTAATTAAAATAGTATTTACTTTTGAATTTTAAAAATCAGTCAAACATCTCAACACTTCGCTGACAAGACCGTATTCAATGAGGCATTATTTTTCATTAATTTATTTTAAATATTGGCTTGTGTTAAAGATCTCAAGGTTTGCTAATAGTGTTGCAGGATCGAATATCAGCACTCTCCATTTTACACACCCTTTCGCTTGATAGTGTGCAAAATGGAGAGAGCCATCGACATGTCTAATATCAAGGGTCGGTTAGGTTTCAGCACTCACGATCGGCAAAGGAGGCGGTGAGGGCGGACATGGCAATGTGTAGCTTGAGGGCGACGACGCGAGTCTCTCCCTCGTCCAGGAAAAAGAGGGATTGGTCTGGAAAGGAGAGGAATATCTCAGACACAAATCCCTAGAAGAATCTCTGGCGACCCCTTCTCTCTACAGGGAGTGGACAGATCTCCGTGTTCTCTCGCAATTTTCGGTACTCAATTGATCATCAAAAATGCATTTCGAATTGAAAATTACGATTAAACCACAATAAATTTAATGCAAAGTGTCACTCACCAGGTTCACCCTCGACGATGAGAGTGGCTCGATCGATCACGTCGATTGCAGATGCATCGAGCTGATTTAGTTATCATTAAACGAGTAAAAGATATCAACCATATTTCAGTCCCAGTATTATCAACTATGGTAAACATTCAATAGTATTTCCGGATCGAATAGTAATCTCTCCATTCTGCATTTTTCTTCTGCATACTATCGAATCTCTTTGATTGGAGAAAGAGTGTGCAGAATGGAGCAAACAAAACAGCAAAACTTGATTCTTGAACTCACTTGTGCCAGTAGCTTCATTCTGTCCAGTCCATCGATTCTCAATTGGGGAGAGATAAGCAGAGGCATCCTCGCCACTAGCTTGTTGCCCATTTCGTTGAACTGAAGAGATAAGTTAATTAAAGAAATATTAAGTAACATTTTAATATTATATTCCTATTCCGAAGAACTTGTCTCTCATGTTTACTATGTGCTTTTGTCTTGCAAAAAGACTCTATCATATACAACCAGGATCACTCATCCATTGGTCCAACGAAATAAGTTATACCCCGTAGCGGAAATGTCCTATACCATAAGTGCGACCATGCACTCACCACGATGGTGCCCTTCCTGGACACATTCATTGCTTGGGGCTCATCTCTCACTCTCTCCACCAGTTCCATCTCTGACTCCCACCATCCTTGCACCTAGAAAAAGCAAGTTTACAATATCGTTGAATGTAATTAAATATTGCATTAGTTGTTCCTCGTACTTGGGACGGTTTCATAATTTAATTAAGGTTATAAATAGTGTTTTAATCTATTATAAACAAATTGGTTACCATCTCTGGAGTGGCGGGTGTTCGGAATGCCGCCTCCTCCTTCCTCTTGCACTCCTCAGTCGCGAATCGATCGATCGCCCATCCAAGAACTTCCGCGTCCTGATTCATCACCATATCATTACATCAATAATACGAATTACGCATGTTGCCTTATTTAGTAAACATCTGAAACGCATTGATAGCGGGTGTAAGGTTTGGTAAAGAATCTAAATCGTACACACCAGTTAGGAATGCGTTTCAGATAAATATTTAAGGGAAATTATGAGGTCATCTTTGAAGGCTAGTGTGGAAAAGGGAAATGAGTAATTAGCGAATCAGAAGTCTTTAATTCCATAATATTTAAATTAACTATAATTAATGCTGACCTTCTCATTATTCATATGGATGGAGATGAGTCTCCCTCCATTCTCTTCATCATCCAACGCCGTCATCAGAATTGCCGATGCGAGAGGCGCAGTTCGCTCTGCGCACAGCAGGTATGTCTGAAGATATAAGTATTTTTACTTAAATAAATAATACTAATTAATTTAAATAAACTCTTCATTCTCCGCGCTCTATCGTCGACCGAGCTTCGTAAAGAGTTTGTGAAATGAAGAGAGCGCGCTCTTTATTTGCCAGCCGTAGTAGGGATGCCATCACGGCTCTCTCCATTCTGCACACTATCACGCCGATCAAAGCAACGGTACAGTGTGCATAAAGGAGAGAGTTGAACGCCTAAACCACATTCCTAGCTGTCGGACTGACCAGACTCTGACAAACAGCCTGTGACGACTTCTTCTGGAGGACTTGCTTGAAGACTCGACGCGCCTCTTCCTCCTCGTCTCTTCCCTCAAGATACCAATTGTATACAATTTGCTATGATTCTGCATCACGAACGCTGCTAGTCAACCATTCCATCATTCCCAAAGAGCTCAATAAAAATAGTGATATTAATCAGAATATATCTTTCTAACAATCACCCCTCTCCCCATGAGCGAGATAGTGTACTGTAGTGTAGCCGTATCGAATAATAGCTCTCTCCATTCGGCACACTCCTACGTTTCTCTGGTTATGTCCGGCGAGAGAGTGTGCAGAATGGAGAGAGATCCTTTCGCTCCCCTGTCTACTGACCTCCGTGAGATCCAGTGCATGGAAGAGAAGTCTCATGCTCCTGGTCACATCGGCCGTTGTCGTGTTCATTGCCATCGAATGGCTCACCCGACCGCAGTATGTGCTGATAATGATGACGTCATTATTATGAAATTTCATTAGTATCATAGTCAGCGACGTTAGTCTTCTCGATTCGCGTGCTACGAGAGCACACGGTGTTGATTTTTTTCAAGTTCAGATTTGGCATCACTAGTGAGTATTTGCTCAAGAGGGGAGAGGGGGGGGGGGAGAGAGAATGTTCTTCCGGATAAATTAGTAAGGACTAGTGATCAAGCTCACAATCAGAGATGTAAAAGATGAAATCTCACTCGTAGAAGCAGTGGAAGATATCCTTCATTCTCTCTACATCTCGATCTTGCATCTCAACCAGCAAACGGAAGAGATGTCTCTCCGCCATGGGAACTACCTGGAAGAGGAGAAGGATTCATTGCGTCATGAAACACTGCAGGATAAAATTTATATTTTTGGGAGGAAATCAATACTTTATCAAAAAAATTCTCTTTCAGGGATGTTAACTAGCACCCGCTATTGGATTAATCTAGCCAGGCTCTCAAAGAGTTAGAGGAAATCAGAACCCGCCCATTAATTCGGTAAAGATCAAAGATCAATCTCACCCCTTCTCTGTCCATTCCGTCCGCATTCATCGGTGCAATCGTGCTCAAAACGTCCCAGGTGTTCGACTGCGGCAGCTCCGCCAGTGCCTGAAGTACAAAATATTTTTAATCAGCATAATTTATAATATTTCTAAAAAGATCGTCAGATAAGAACAAAAAGCGAGTGAGACATTCAACACTCTCTCCACATAAAAAAGAAACATCTACATGATATTGAAAGAGATCTTGTAACACAAAATCAACTTTTTTTTCTTCTTTTTTCCCATAAGACAGTCGGGAATAAACTGATCCACTCGTATTCTTCCCTCTTAGACTTCCTGGTTTTAGCACCGACTTACCGTGCACACACACTCGACGATTGTCTCCACACTCATGGTGGCCATCTCTTCCTCCTGCTCGTCCAGCGTCTCTTCCACCCTCTTCTCCCCTCTGAGCACGCCCATCACGGCAGTGACAAAGCGAGTCTCGTACGAATCGTCGGCTGTTGAAAGGATCGATATTATATTGGCGAACGACACTCCAGGTATTTGGTTACCCGCTAAACAACCACAAACATATCCAGAATTTCGGTTGAAATTGCGAAGTTTTGATTTTTGAAACTATGAATCCCGCTATATTAGTCTGAAAGGAGAACACTTCACTGTGTAAGTATCGAGATACCGCCATTATGAAATGAACCGGACCGAGAACCAACCAGGAACCAGAACCATGCACATACCAGGGGCATCAGTCTCGGCATCTCCGTCCCTCGCAGCATCGGGCGCTGCAGCCTTCGTGGTCGCCTGAAGACAGGAAACAGCTCATTATTCGTTGCAATATTCTCAGCGGTTAAATCGCCTAGCATCTCACTCCGCTCATCGAAAACTTGCACTCCTGTTTGGAGTTTCACAGTGAAATACAAATGCCGAATAATGATGTTTCTGCCCCACTAACCTTTCTCTTCTGAGGGCGATCGCTCGTCTGCTTGTCCTTCAGAGGCTCCGGCAAAGGTCGTGCAGCAACTGCAGCAGTTGCAGCACTGGTCGACGACTGCGGCGACTCTGGAATAATTTGAGATCAACAGATAATTCAAGACAAACTCCAATTCCTCTAAAGTGCGACATCTACTACATCTAGACAGTGTGGTCACCGAAACATGTCCGGCCTTTTAACACCTCACCAGTGGCCGATGGCTGCTGCAGCTCCAGCAGCATGGGCTGCGTCGCAGCATTGCTGTTGCTGCTTCTCGCCACAGCCTTCTCCGGGATCTCCAGCAGCTGCATGGGCGTGGTCTCCTGGGCTGCAGCAGCCGGAGTCGCTGCACCTGCAGCAGCTGCAGCCTTCTTCGGGCGGCCGCGAGGCGTCCGCGCTATAGGAGCCGCAGCTGCTTCCACCTTCGACGACGTTGAGGGCTTGCTGCAATAACGAACATAAAAATATTCAATTTTATGATGAAAGAAAAACTTTTTTGCCGCTATCACCAATAATAAGACTTAAGCCCCGAAAAAGTAAGCAGAAATACTGAGAAAATCGCAAAATATTGGCTTTTTTACCTCACGAATACTTGAAATTTGTGCGCCCATAGCTTGCTATTCTGAATGTGTGGGAGGATGGTTGCTCACTTGCTGTCTGGCGACGGCTTGGCAGCGGGAGTCGAGTGAGGATCTCTGGCCCTGTTCACATCCTTACGACAGGCCGAACGCGTCTTTCTGCAAGAGGGAATGGTCGCCTGAGCACATTTATTCTCATTTTCATGAAACTCATAGGGAAAATTAGTGATGAAACTCCTCATTTCCTTGCGAATTGAGTTGTTTCCGATTTGATACAGGCTAATATGATCAGCTGGGAGATGCTCTAATCCATTTTCGTACTTTAAAAAAAATGTTCGACTAGCCTTTTGGGCGATTCTTCAAGTGTCTTAGCCAGCGACTCATCTTCCTCCTCTTGAGATGAGCCCGATTGTTCCTTCTGCGGCTCGGGCCCGGTCCTGTGCAGGGAAGAGGTCAATAGAGTTCCAAGTACGGTCATACTCTCTTCATTTAGTACACTATCTCACTACTCGGCCGGTGGAGAGTGTGCGAAATGATGAGATGATTATCCCTTTTCTAAACCCTTTTCTAAAAAGGTGAATGAACATTTCGACAACAGTCTCTCTTCATTTCGCACACTCCTGCTTCTTAGTGTGCAGAATAGAGAGCGAGCCATCCTCCCTCTCTATCTCACCATTTCTCCTCCTCCTCATCTTCTTCTGCAACAGTCGCTTCCTTCTTAGTCCTTGCAGTGGGTCCTCTCGACTGACTCTTGGCCGAGGGTTTGGATGGAGTCTTGGGCAGAGCCTCAATAAGTAAAAATAAAAATATGTATATATTAAGTTGCCTAAAATATACTAAAATATCGTATTTTTGTTTCCGAATGTTTAGTAGGGGAGGTGATATAGTGGGAAAGAATTATTACAAAAGTAAACATAAAATCATACGAAGCGCGAGCCTCAGTTTATCGAGACCCCTTTTGATGCCGCTCGTAAAATTAATAATGTGCGCAGAGAAAAGCCGTAAAGTGCCAGGTTGCCTGATCCCGAAGCTGCATCGAATACGTTGGTCAGTCCCATAGGATTGTCACAGCAATTTTAAATTCCTCACAGACAAATCAAATATTTGTGCTCAATTCCTTCATTCAACCCAATTGCTTGAGTTGATAGAGAAACAATAGCGAGGAATTGGATTGCCATCTCTAGTCCCTATCCATTAGTCATGTCGTTTCGGGTTGCGACTCTTCATTGTGCAGCATCAGACTGAGTGTGCAGAATGGAGAGAGCAGAAACACTAAATGGGATCCCTTCTATCCATACCTTGGATGGGGTCTTGGATGCGGCCCTTCTGGCAGCCTTCGGTGTCACTTCCGGGGTCGCTGCCGCCGCTTCCTGGAATGGACATTAGTCATGCCGAATGGGGAAAGATCCTCCTCAATTCTTCTGCACTCGCGCATGTTAAACAAATCTCGAAGAATACATGATAAAACATTTCTGCTTTGGAAATCCACACGGTAGGTTTAGAATGACGGCTTCTTCATATATCTGCGAGCTCTCACCTCGTCTTCTCCTCCTCTGGTGCTCTGCGATCGAGTTCTGCCGGATACCCTCGGTGGCTGTCTCTCCAAGATCGATCCACTGCTGCAAACTACTGTACTTTTCCGCCCAAGACCCCCGCACATGCTCCACCTCCTCTCTCTTTCATTGTCGGCACTAGCGTTATTGCCAGATGGAATAGCGGCTTCTCTATTCTGCACACTCCCCGACTGATCAGACTGACGAGAGGGTGTGCAGAAAAGAGACGGAGACTGTTCGATCCGGCAACAATAGTCGACAAGCGTTAATAGAAAGGAGACAATCTCTCCATTTTGCACACTCGACCAATGAATTGAAGCCCCGTTGGTACAGTTCTTTCGAGAATCAAAAAATGCAGGAATGAATTCTTTGACATATTTTTGGAGATGGTGTATAATGAGCAGATATTGGCTGATTCATGGTACGGGATGTGCAACAACCACCAACCTTGGGATGACCGGAGTGGCCTGGGGTGAGAGGTGGGGCGGTCCTTCCTCCTCCTCCTCTTCCATCACTCCATCACCCATTCCTCCCTCTGTCTCATTCACTTCTATGACTGGCGCCTCTTCCTCCTCTTTGTCTCCCATGGTCACAGAAGGGAGGACTCCTGAAGAGGGGAATTATATCACGTTTTAGTGAAAGAGTGCGCTCGCGTGTTTCTTGCAACTGTAAGATCAACTCATTCGTCTCCTTCTCTTCCATTTCTTCCTCAATCTTCTCCTCCGCATCATCGTATTGTCCATCAATCATCAGTTCCATTTCTTCTTCCTTTTCTTCATCCATCTTCTCCTCCTCTTCTTTCTCTTTTTCCTCCCTCTCCTCCTCATCACTATCACTATCACTGCTGTCCGATATGACCATTTCCTCTAGCAACTTCTGCTGCTGCTGGACCTTCTTCGCTTGCTTCGAATCATCTGACAAAGAGAATCGCATTGGTAACGTCGGATAATTACGAGATGACAAATGGTTGGAAAGCTACTATTCACTTACCATTTCTCCTTGCAGCCTCCTCACCTGCAGCTGCTGCTTCAGCTTTATTCTTCCTTCTTCCTTTTTTATTCTTCCGCTTCGATGCATCTGAAGAAGAACCATTTCACAAGGAACATCGACACTGGGATCAGGGTTGCGCAGTAAATTGCACGCACTTCTCATTTATCATGCTCTATCACAGGACAAAAAAGCGAGAAAGTGTGATAAATGAGGAGTGCATGGAATGTTCTTCACAGCTCTGACTGTGATGAGCCGGCAATCCGATTTTCATTGAAATATTTAATATTAAAGATCTAGCGTATGTTTTATTAATATCTGTTCCTTCACGTACCTCTCTCTCTTGCATCCTCCTCATCCTCTTCCTCTTCCTCCATGGCTGCTGCATCTTCAGCCTCGAAATCGTATCCAGCCCCATTGTCGAACGCGAGATCTGAATATTTAGTATTCGTAAGACAGGCAATTGATTCATGTTTCAGAAGTAGGTACTTGTAAGAGATCTGCGTTTGAAGGGGCATCTTTCAGCCTAGGCTAGGCTGTCTAGCATGTCCCTTATCATTAAATCAAGTAGCTTTAGCATACAAGCTCAAGTAAAGAGGTGTAGCTTACACTAGTGTTAGCTGCCAGATCAAATAGTAACACTCCATTCTGCACACTCTCTTTTATCCCTAGCCGACGAGTGAGTGTGCTCAATGGAGAGAGCGCTGTTTGATCCAGCAACACTAGCTCATGATCTAAAATGCGGAAATGTCCGAAACCTCACCGAGAAGATTGGCGCGGTGCATTCCATCTGGCGAGCCGATTCCAATCATCTCATTCACTTCCCTCTCGAGGCCAAGTGAGACGTCATCGTCCAGATTCGACGGACGAGCATATGCCTGAGAATTAATTGATCATCGATGGTGTTATAGTCTGCAGTAGCCTATGTCGTCCAAACTAGTCTAGTCTCCTCTTGAGGACAGCACGGGTAGATTCAAATAATTCCAGCTTTCCGCGCAGTTTTCGAGAAAGAATAACCAGAAAAGGCGCTTGGACTGGAATGAGAAGAGAAGAGGACGGTGGGAGATGCATACCTTGGACTGGCTGGGCTTGTCGCTGTTCTTCTTCATCTGGGCGATTCTCTCTTTTCTTCCCTCCTTCTGCCTCTTCTGCTGCTCCTTCACAGTCTCTGTCTTCCTGCCCATCACAGACTTGGCTGCTGGCTGAAAATTAGAGAAAATTAATTAAGTTGAATTAAAATTAGTTTTGTTTATTAAAAGGATGTGGTGAAGCGAGGAATAGCAACTGTAGAATGCCATTCAATCACAACCTCTCCTTGTTTCACCGAATTCATCAGTGCTTCGAAACTTCCAGGATCTAATAGGGCTCTCTCCATTCGGCACACTTTCTCATCGGTCGGGATAGTGTGCAAACTGGAGAGAGAGAGCCCTATTCTATCCGGCCACACGACATTACCCTCACCTGTGGCTGTGCTACTCCTTCTTGCTGATCCTGATCCCTGTTCAGCTTACGAGCGAGTAGATCCCCTGAAAAAGGACCAGAGTCGGAAATTAGTTACGAAATATAAAAAATATCAACGGTTTATGGGCCAGATAGTGACACAGCAGATAAAAACTGCGGGGAGAAATAAGAAAGATAGGCGAGGGCGAGACGGCGAATTTTTTGAATCAGAAAGCGGGAATTTCCTAGTTTAGTATTCATTCTCTCCCCAAGATTCCACCAGAGGCTGGGGCGGAACCAAGTGCGGAAGTAGAAAAATGACCAGAAACAGAAGAAATGTCGAATGAGTCTGACCATGAATCCTTTCTTCGGTTTCGAACACCAGCGATTGAGAACGTCTTGAGCCACCACGACGACCTGTAATTAATTAAGTAATTTAAAGTAATAAACTAATTACTTGACAACCTCGACCTTTTAACAATCGTAAATCAATAACGAGATAGACGCCAGAAGGCCCTGACAATAACTAATGTTGCCTGATCGAATAGCAGCTCTCTCCATTTTGCACACTCTTTAGTTTCTCTGGCCATCGAATATTTATATTATAATGTGCAGAATGGAAAGAGCAACTATACGATCATGCATCACTAATACTAGCTATCACTACTACTAATATGGCTTACCTGCTTTGCCGTTCCTTGCACCTGTAGCACACACGTTCATCAGACGATGCACTGCCTCGACGTCCTCTTTAAATTAATATTATTCATTTATAAAACATACAAACATTTATTTCATCGAAAAGGAAACATGAGATATGCTTTCAGAGGTCATGTGCATGAACCAAGACAAACGTGATGTTATTAGTGGTTACGCTGTTTGAGCCAAATGAATTTCATCCCAACGCTGATAGCGTCACGATTCTCTGATTCACAATCAGTTCTATGTCAGACGATGCATGTCAATAACATTTTATTCTTGGATGGTAGGGAAAGATCAGATTAAATCTCTGATGTGCATGGCGGTCATATCAGAACTCTATCAAAATGCCGTTTGTCGGACGACCGGTATATCGAGGTTTCAGAAAAGGGTTAAAGAAAATCCCGAGCGAGAAAGTTGAAACGTACCGTCATCACTGTCTCCGCGAGCGTTAGACTTCCCAATCTGCAGTAAATTTATTTAATAATTTTAAATGAATAAATAAATAGATGACATAGCTAAACCCCGAAGTGACACCACTGCTAAGCACAGTGCCCATCCCATCAACCGGGCGTATTTGGTATATGAATGAATGAGCAAACCTGTAGTAGATCATCGATGGGCAGTTTATTGATTCTATCACGAATAGCCTCCGGCAGGTCATCGCAGCAGTCGCGAGCTGCAAATATCAAGTCATGAAATATTGATTATTTTTTCATACAATAAAGAAACGGAAACGATTCCTCGGGTACTACATCAACGAAATTTATGATGGTCATCAAACTCGGAGAATTCGACTAGGAAGTTGTGGGTTTCAAGAGCCCCTAATAATTTAATATAAATAATAAATAATAATAATAATAATAACAACTGACATATATCCGCAATCACTCTGACCACTGCACTCCAGTGTTTCTTCATTGCTCTCAGCTCATTCGTCTTATTCTGTAGTGCCTCTTCCGCCCTGATCGCCTTCTGACGGTGCCCCGATGACGATTCCAGAGCCTTCTTTAAATATTAATATCAATTTTAAGAAAAATAAACAATAGATTAGAGCAGACAAAAAAGGCAAGTTACTAACCTTGACCATACCCACAGAGTTTGTCAATTTCTGCTCCAGTCCATTGACTTTCCATGTGTATTCAACCAGCAATTCCTCCGCTTGCTCGCACTTATCTCTCCACAGTACAAATTCACGAGCGTGTCTCTGGAAAAACCAATCAAGATACGCCTCTAGTGGGATTATCGCATAGAGGTATCCACTGGTCAGTCTCCGAAAATTTATGGGATACTAAGCAGCGGCTCTACTTCAGAAGACGGGATTCGTCATTCCACGTTAATCATTTCTAATTTACTTCTTCTTGCTAAGGATCGATTCAAATGTGCGCAGATAACAGCAGATACCACATCATCACCATCGATGGCAAGGTAATATAAAGAAAGGATGGTTGGTAAGGCGTACGATAGAGATACACTGTGAAAATTACTTAGTTAAAAGCAATAGCAAACATTGACATCAGCATGTTTTGCAGCTTCGATGCACTCCTTATTCTCGCTCTCTAGATGATGATTCTCCTTGGTTGATTCTTCCAGCTTCAACTGCAAACATCGACCCGATTGAACTACTACGATCAGTAAATATGCCTACAAACTATGCAGAGGTCATGAATAGAGAACGTTGGAAGTCCTGTTTCCTTGTTCCAGCCACCACACCCCACCTCCCCAAAACTACAACCTGTGCGGATCAATTCACTTCAATTCAATCAACACACCTTCAGATCATCTCGATCGAGTTCCATCGTTCTGAAGTTGGCGTATACACTCTCCGTCTTCTCTCGGAACACGGAATCGGCGCTTGTCTTGACTAACATTCGACATTTCTGAAATGGGGTTATTCGACGATTGAACAGGCACAGAACGAACCATACGTTAAATGCGGTATCGCCTTAAATTGTCTGCCATGTGCCCAAACAAATTTGCCGATAATGTCTACTCTCTTCTATCTATTTTACCGTACATTTCGCAATTTTCTTTTACGTTTGCCGATAAGGATCTTGCCGACACGCCCTTTTGCATTTTAAGACCCATTTGGACGAATGTTACGAACCATGTCTGTCTCGCGCTCCTTTGCCGCGAGAATGGTGTTGGCATTGGCTTGTTGGATCGCGAAGAAGTCAGCGTCGCTCAAATTGACGCGATCTTCGGCCGCACTGCAAGATAGAAAATCGTCCCATTCACGACCTCCGATTAACCGACAACTCACCCATCTGGATCCGCTTGTCGCATTCGCTGAAGAACCGAACGGAAATCGACTTCCTTCATGCCACCCGGTGGTCTGTCCTTCTTAACTTCTTCTGGGCCCTTCGACGATTCGCTCTCCTTTGACTCCTTGGTTCCGTCCGCCACTTCACTCTCCTTTATCTCCATGGCTCCATCAATCGATTTTTCATCGCTTTGGTCCATTGCTGCAACGAGTAAGATTAAACATGAAAACTCGCGAGTATTTAGTATTGATAAATCGCGATCGCGTAGTGTGCCATGAATGTGACGACGGGCATCCTACTGGCAACGCATTTGTCAAGAAAAAACAAAATGGGAAGAGAAATAAATTTCTTAATTTAAATTCAACACATCAGAAAAAATAAAATGACGAAATAGTGAAGTTGAAGATTCTCACTTACAAAAATAGGTGTTGTGTCAGGTCAATCTTTTTTCTGTGGAGCGCTTTGTTTTTTGTTGTTGTCGAAGTTCCTCGAGATATTCTATCTACTTGCCCAGCGATGATTGTACGTTTTTCTAAGCGTAATCCAATATTTAACAGATGGAAATGAAAAGCTATATATTTTATTCGATATGCAGATTTTATTGATACAGATCGATCAGGCTCGTAGAGAGCTATCGAATGAGCAATTAAGCATCAACAATGAGAGAGCTTTGACTGAAATACGTCCAAAAACGATCAAGTTAGGGTATACTTGTCCCTCCGAGAGGTAGATCAAAGACAGGGTTATTTTGATCTACCTCTCAAAATCAACATTTTCCCTCAATTTTTTTTTAGTTTTTATGATTCGTCCTCGCCTCTTGATCTCTATACTTGGGTTTTGAATAGCATGACCGTTACGGAAGCGTGAAAAAGTAACAACAACTCAAAGACGATTTTGGACACGCTCTCCTGGAGAGATGAGTGATCTACCACCTTTCTAACTCTAGCTCATAATTGTCCTACACAAGGACTTTCAAAACATATTCAACTGTTTATTATTATGCATGATCTCACGAAACAACAAACACTACTAGAAAGGCAAGCTAACAATCAAAAAAAATCTCTGGAAAACATTAAATGAAGAGGGTACAGAATTTAAAGTTTACAAATTTACGTTCAATCCTTTAAAACATTACAAATACCATCATAACATCTTAATCAATCTAAATAACTGTACCTTCACAACCAAAGAGGTAGCTCTGGATAGATCAAAAGTGACTGGGACGGGGATCGATCACAGAAGGGGTCGAGATACAGTACTCTATTTGGTCAGGAGGTGGAACCCGGCGCGTATAGAACGCGTCGATCCTATAGATTGGCTTTGCAGGTTTTTCCATCGACGAGATCATCGTTGTCGTCACTGCATTCGAGAGAGGAAGTCCCGATGGGAGGGAGATCGACGGCCGGAAGAGGACGGCCGAAGTACCCCAGACGCTCACGCATCGAATCCACGTGGATGATCTCCTTCTGAACCATATCAGAATTATCGATTTGCATATTACTCGATCAGTGGTGATAAGGGATGTCGCTTCGGTTTTTGTCTCTCTCCATTCTGCACACCATCTCGTCTGTCTGACCAGCGAGAGTGCGCGAAAAGGAGAGCAAAAACTGAAACGACATCCCTAGTGGTGATTGCACTATCGAAACGATTTTGAAGCTTAACTTGATCCGCTCATGCCACCTCAATCCTACTGGTTCCACCCTTATGCTATCAATGGAACCCCAATCTCTATGGCCCAACTTATTTGAGATCAAAAATTCATTTTTACCAGTACGGCGATTCATTTCAGAATAGAAAATGCTCACCACCTCCATCTTTATTCTACTATTCTACCCCTACATCCCTAATATATCTAGCATATTTCATGTAGATGATTAAATTAGAGGTGATCTATCGGAAAAGGACACGATTAGCAGAATACTTCAGATCCTGAACTTCATCAACTCATAAAACACTAATCCTACTTGGAACCTCAATCTGATATACTAGCGAAGAAAAATATATTTTTTAATGGAAAAAAATCTTATCGAAAATTTCCCACACATCCAGCGTTACCCTACGCCCCACTCTCTAAAGTCCGGCCGTTTTTAACCCATTGATTCTCCGTCCAGAATCAAAATCGTGAACACTATAATACTTATTCTACCACCACAACCCCAATCACCCCCCCCCCTTCCCCCCCTCCCCTCCCCCCCCTTCCCCCCCCCCCGCCCCTTCCCCCTCTCCTCACCTTATCTCCCCTCTCCTTCTTCTCCTCCGCATCTCCAGCCTCTCTCTTCCTTCTTTCTCCTCCATTTCTCATTCTCCGCCACTTCCTCCACGCTATCCTCCTTCGAGTGAACGTAGATGCTCAGCTTACGACGCTCCGGAGCGCCTGAATCAGGGAGAAATGGGTTACGGTAAGGGGAAAGAGTTACGGAAAATGGGGGAATCGTTGTGCAGTTTGTTCAAAGATGCGTACCGCAGATCAAAAATAGCAAACTTCCTCCATTATTTTTCCCTCCATGCATCCCCAATATGGCATGGCATTTTTCAAGTCGTAAAACATTTGAGAAAAAGCAGATGCAACATGTTGTTATTATAACCGCTCAACAAAATCGCTACTGGGCAATCCGCTCCCCTCATCTCCTCTCTCTGAATCTCCAATCTCACCGGGGGCGATTTTCTTCTCGAAGAACGTAATCAACTCCTCCTTCGTGAGTGTCTTCAGCTCGGCGATTTCCTTCTCATCTGCAAGAGTTTTGAATACTACACATCTATTTGGCTACCGCTTACTGTAAC
>BTSX01000141.1:0-24573 GCA_036245825.1 Pristionchus entomophagus
GTGGAAATTAGAGAAAGTACAACACTTGTTTACCAGACTTTTATACTTTCGTTGCTCCAGAGTAGATCCCGTTGTTTCATCCTACTCTGATAGATTATCTCTATATTCATTGAATACTTTGTACACTCGTCGTATTGTGATCGATATTGTCTTAGCTCTCAAATTTTTGCCAACTTTGTTGTTATAGAACCTACGCATTTTTTACACATATCGTGCAATTAGTAGACGTAATGGTTCGTTTGTTCTTCATCTACCCCCGTT
Organism: Pristionchus entomophagus; assembly: GCA_036245825.1. NCBI lineage: Eukaryota > Metazoa > Nematoda > Chromadorea > Rhabditida > Neodiplogasteridae > Pristionchus > Pristionchus entomophagus. The sequence continues at coordinate 262 of BTSX01000141.1, forward strand.
CAAGAGAGAAAATCTCAAAGTATCTTTTTCTCACAGAACCGCTCGCTTATTAAATAAATTGCACTTGATTTGTAACTCCAAATTGTCTATTCCTACTATTAAGATTCACATGTTTAATCATCATAATTTACCTCGTGCATTCGGAATAGAAGTTTTGAATATGTGACCTTCCCTCCAACCCATCCCCATCCATTCGCACCCCCTTCCCCTTCCAACTCGATCTACCTCGTCAAGCACTTCCATCCAATAAGACATATATTGGATCAGCGGCCAGTTCCTACCGCATACGAGGCTCCCTCACCTCGACATTCCAATGTGCGACTCCATGAGAAGATCGATCCTCCCCCCTACCCCACCCTTATTCCTCACGCATCCTTCCCCTAGTTGTATTCTCACTACCTTTCTCCTTTCTCGTACATCCTGTGCTTGTTGAAGCACCTTCAGTGGTGTACGATAAATAAAATAAATAAATAAATAAACATTGCTATTCAATCGACTCTCAAAGACTACAGCTCTCAACTTCATGGTCCTTCGATACGCCAAAGATCAAAGATCACTGTATTCACCTCGCCTGCATGGGTGCATATCTCTCTCCATCCTTTCCTCCATCACTGGCCGAGGCAGTGCCAGTCAATCCTCCCTCCATCGGGGGAAGAGAGAGGGCCAGCACACGATCGACCACACCGATGATCGGACTCTGAAGACACAAATGATTTTATGTTTTGTCGCTCTTCCCATTTTGGATATTCTTTCTATCCATCTCCATAGTCGAAACGAAGACCACCTATCGATCAATAATCAATTGATTTCACAGGCGGGAGACTGGATAACAACCCACAACCGGCGGATATAAGTTCCATTTCGCAAGGGATACACTTCAAATCTCGGTCTAGCTGAATCATGCTTCATGAGAAATACTTCAGATGTATTTTCCATCTCCTTCGTAACATAGACTAATGTCTACAATGATACTTAATAGGGAATGGTCAAACTTCACGGAAAAGAAATCAGAAACGGCTGCTACAGAAAGTTTAGGCATGTCGAGAAAAGATAAAACCCGTTTTCAAAAACGGCTATAATCGACTTCTAAGACCTGAAAATCAATAATAGGTCACATTTTGGTGAAAATGAAAAAAATCAGAAGCATTTAACTATATGAGTTTTTTAAAACTATATATATGTATTTTCGCTCGTAGAATTCGATTTTTCATACTAGAACTCATAAAAATGCGAAAGAAAAAAGTTATGATCGAAAAGATACGACTTTTGTGGTTTTTCATGCATAACTTTTTTCTTTCGCATTTTTTATGAACTCTAGTATGAAAAATCGAAATCTACGAGCGAAAATACGTCGGAAACTCGTATAGTGAAATTCTTCTGAATTTTTTAAATTTTCACCAAAATGTGACCTATTATTGATTTTCAGGTCTTAGAAATCGATTACAGCCGTTTTTGAAAACGGGTTTTATCTTTTCTCGGCATGCCTAAACTTTCTGTAGCAGCCGTTTCTGAGTTCGTTTCCGTGAAGTTTGACCATTCCCTATTTAGATACAGCATAAAAGCAAAGATCATGATCACTTACATCCTCAAACTGTCTCGTGAAGACCTGGAAGATGGGCGGGGGAGGCTCGTGTCTGCTCAGTGCCAACACTTGCACCAATTGACCGATCTGGAAAGGTAGAGATCACGTGACCAGTGATGTTTGAGTTTCATCCAGTCATTGAAACCAGAAGTGCATGAGAGTATGTCAATCATTCTTCTGTATTCGATCAACTATATTTCACAATATAGATGCAAGTATAAATTACATTTCAAATACCTGTATGAGATTCGTCCTTGCAATGGGCGACACAGGCGTATCCGAGATGATGCCGTACTGAACATTTTAATGTTTTATTTAAAAATTAATTTTAAATGTTATTAAAATACATATTTATTTTAAATCAAATTTAGATTAAAATCAAACAACTCACCGTCTCCGGATTGGCGATTGCCGCGCAGAGGAGATTCGTCACCAGAAGATCAGTGCAGATCAGCGAGGCCTGCACGGAACGAGGAATAAAGTCAGTTCTCGATTATCTCCCTTTCTGCGCCCACCGTACCTGTCCCTGCGGCAGTCTCTTCCCGTCGACGAGTGCCGTGTGCAGCTGCTGCACCAGCCACACCAGCGAGGCGGGGAGGGAGTGCAGCGCGTCCACGATGCCTGCAAGAAATTACTTGAAAGGAGAAATCAAAGATTTACAGCGTTTAAATCACTCCCTTTTTGAGTTTCATAGTTCAACTTTCATCGCCCCTAAAACTAGAATATCTCTCTCTCTCATTTTCATCAGTTTACAACTGTCCCTGTCTCACCCTTGATGAAGCTATGCGTGAGCAGCACCAGTTTCTCCACCACATTCCTCCTATGGGCAGTGACTCTCCTCTCGTACTCGGCAGTCGTCGGATCGGTGCCGAAGCGACGCGTGCGGTCGGAGGGAGTGAAACGGAGCAGCATCTGGATAGCAATTGTTATGAATAGCATGATAGATTCCTATCAATTCTTCACAGCAGAACGAAAAAGTAGAGAAGAAAACATCAGACTGATGATACTATCCCAAAACAGTATCGAATTTTTTACAGCCTAGTCATCTCAGAAACCAAACTCTGGCGATTCGGAAGATCAAAGATCACTCCTTGCTCACCTTATTGGGGTCGATGTCGAGGAAGGAATCGTCCTGACACAGCACGAGCATCACCGAATCGTGGAGGGCCTCGGTGAGGAAGACCTGATTGACATTCAGTTGGATGTGGCGATACTTAGAAATTTGTACAGTGTTTCTAACAATCCACTGTTTGGCGGTGCAATGATAATGGAAGTGAATCTAGCTTGAACGATGTAGACAATGTTTCTGGATATTTAACAGAATGCACTCGCCCAGAGAACAATGAACTGAATGGGGATATTAATCTTTGATCTCCACTCCCCCCTCTCCTCACCTTGACTGCATACAGTCCATCCGTGAATAGTCGCAGTAGTCGGGGGAAGGCGGCGGTGCCTCTCCTCAGCACCAGACGGGGGTCGGCATGAGGGACGATCTGCAGATGCACCAGCGAGCACAACACCTGACAAGGACCACTTCAATTAGTAGACAAAAGAAAAATACATATATTCACCGAATGATTGACCACTTAAATTAGTCATAGCAGAAGAAGAAAAATCAACACAAAAAAACACATTTTTTATTACATTAGCAAGGGAAGTTCATGTCGCATTGCGCCTACAAACATGTCAGCTCGAGCTAGGCGATATTGGAAGCGTCTCTCACCTCGACCAGCAGTGTCTCATCCCCGGGGAAGACGCAATGGCCGTAGAGCAGCGAGTGGAGGGCCCTCGTCAGCTCATCCGTGCTCACCGGCAGCGGGCAGGAGGAAGAGGAGGAGGAAGGAGCGTCCTGGTGATGAGACAGTTACATTCTTCGTCAATATTTACAATTAGTTATGAGAATCTCGCAATCTCGCAATTTCACGCAGATGAGATATTGATATCAAAAAGTGAACTTCAGTCTGGAAGTTTTCTGTTTTACCAACTCATCAATTGGTAGATTCAGCTCAGGTGGATTCAATGTCACAACTTCACGCAGATTTCTGCTTCACTGAGTTATTACTAGGAGCAACGGAAACTCCAAACTGGTAGATTTCTGTGCTATCGACTCACCATTCCTTTAGTTCAATGTCCTCCACTCACCACACTGGCTGGCGCTGCCGTGTCGGTCGCATGCAGCAGCTCGGCGACGCCTCGAGGGGAGGAGAGAAGGCCATTGAGCACCGCGGCCACGGTTGAGTGGTGGTGGTTGAGACGGCGGTAAGCCTCAAATGTCAGAAAATATTCGCTAGTTATCCTTTCTTTAAATTTTTCTGCAAAAGAGGATCGGAAGGAAGAAGGAGATGGGGCCGATGAGCTTCTGGTTACTGAAATATTAGAATGCGCAATTCTCACGGGTTTGAGCTGGGCGTCATCGATCGTTGCCAGCACTCCGAAGGTCATTCGGGCTGAACGGAGGGATGGGAGGAGAGCAGACCGGACAGCGTCCACTACAATAGGATATGTATTACATTCATTAGACAATTAGTAATTGCACTCAAATCAATGCCGACCTTTGAACATTCACTGAAAGAATGGACAAAAACTGAGTGAGTGAGCATCAAATATCCTAGATTAGAAAATGAGTGGCCTAGTGGCAGTGATGATTGTTACAGTTACAGAATATCCAATTCAATAGATCTTCTTCCAATGAAGCATGGTAGTGTCGAATATATAATGAACAATACGCCTGTTTTCCGGCTGAAACCTGAATCAACCCTTACCTGGTGCAGTTTGGTGCCCCAGGCGAGCAGGCCCAGCTGGTGCATGCGCTCCTCGATCGATTTGTGTAGTTCTCTGCAATATCTACCGTACACCACTGCCGATCGAGAATTGATCCTACTGACTATAAATGGAGCATATCCGATCAATACGTGAACCTACCGTACTCCAATAGCTAATCGCTAATCGACCGTACCTGACGGCGCTGAGCTCGCTGGTGACCATGAGTTTCTCGCCGCGCAGCCTCTCACAGAGGGCCCAGACTCCGCCAGATCCCAGCATGGGAGGGGCAGAGGGGGACAGACCGCCCTCCATCTGATTAATTCGGGGACGGATGATCTGCCTGCACGATATATGTTTCGTTCAGCTATGTCATTTCGTCTCGGGCGCTCTCCATTCTGCACTGTCTCGCCGGTACTACAGCAGAGAAAATGTGCAGAATAGAGAGAGCCAACTCTGAAATGATATTCCTGGTGTGTATATGTGCTCAACTCATAATTGTGCGGCTGCAGATATAGTAGAGTCCCGCAACTCTTGTTCAAATTCGAGAAAAAAAACGTCAACAAATAATTTATACTCGCGCCCTAGTATAACTTAGCCGAAATTGAAACTCGAATACACAACTGTAGTACACGAATATTTAGCGAAATCAAATATGATTAGCCTGCGATATTACACGGGACTCGGATCATTTGGGAGTGTACAGGATCATCGAGAGATACGGGAGAGGTATGGGATACAGAGATATACCAGGCATTGCAACTCAATATAAACTATTCCACTATGAGGAGTGTACAGTAAACAAATTGAATTCACGTGCTGGAAAGAATCGATAAAACAGGGAAATGAGGATACTATAAAGGAATGAAAAAGGTTGGAATGTTTCAGAAGTATATAATGATAGTAGGGAGCAGAACTTTCTCTTAAATTATGCGAGTAAAACTTAGGTTGAACGAATAATCATGTATACGGTAAGTATACCCGTGACAGGGGGTAATCGAGAACTGCGTGGTCTATTCCTTCGTCTCCACGTGGATCATCTCGGATCGAGAGAACCCAAGCTGGGTGAGGCTCTCCTCGGAGCGATCAGGCGAGTACTCGCGCTGAAAATTGCTTATTTTGCAACAAGAACTCGAATACGATCAGTTATCGATGAATTGGCTACCGTATACCTTGGGGAAGGAGAGGATGAAGACGTGATCCTCGGGCATCAGACCGCGACCGCGGATGTACTGGTAGAGGGCCTGAGCAGAGGGGGAGATGATGATGGATACGGTATGTAAGGAAGCTTCAGAAATCAAAGATAAATAAAATCATACGAAATTCTACTTAACTGACTGAGATAGGAAACAATTTTTAAAACGTTATAAATAAATAAAATAAAACGGCACTTTCCTAGATCGCAACCAAGCCCCGCCCACTCTCATGGGGCTGGCCACGCCCACCTCTTTCTCACCTCTTTCCCTAATCGCGTTACTGTTTGTGCATATACCCAAACTATTTCGACTAATTCCAATCTTCATAAGAACGCTTAAGTTTAGGCTTAGGTACACGTCGCTTAGGAGGGGCGGGGTCAAGGGGAGGGCTTGGTTGTCATCTAGGAAAGTTCCAATAAAACTGACAAATAGCCTGGTGGATCCAGTGACATCGACAGCGTGGCGACTGCCGTCAGGGAAGCGCATCATCACCTTGATCGGGTCACCGCCCTGCACAGAATTATTACTCACTTCATTGTCAGTCGAATTGTGGGATATTAGATTGATGTTTCATCGCTTGCTTATTCACACTTTCAAGAAAAGTGAATCATGCCAAAGCATCGATTACGTTTCAGATAATTATCAAAAGGAAATAGGAAAGGCATCTATAACGATAAAATATACATGATTTCCTCTGTTCGGGAAAGCGATAAAGATCAAAGATCATCTCGACTCACGGGTACGACGTGCTTCTTCCACTCGTCCTCATCACACATCGTCAGTCCTCTCGTGCTCTCCTCCAGCATACGATCCATGTCTGATGAGCGATTATCGATTGGATATGGCAATTATTGATTTTGATCGTCTAGTGTTCATTTAGCGGTCTTTTAGAAGAATGGACGTAAGAACGGCAAAACCAGCCATTGACCTCAGGCTGAAACACCCCCCCCCCCCAACACCTTCCTCATTCTCACCTCCCTCCTCCAATCTGCTCCTCTTCCCATTCATCTCATCTTCTTGTCCTGCCTTCCTCTTCCTCGCCACTCCATTCGAACTACTGGCCGGCTCGGCCATCATCTCCTCCATGTTCTGGAATGGCTTTATTAAAATCCATTCCAAGATCAAAAAGAGAATACTTATTCACTAAACAGACCCCTCAATTCGTAACCATACTACACTTCCGTGGTTCCTACTTCAGGTTTCGACCACACCGAAAGAAAGAAGAGGAGGGGAATGATATGGGAGAAAGTGAAAAATAAAGAAGGGCAAGAGTTCACACAAAGGGTCGATAGATACCGTACCTGTGCCTCATCGGGGTGAGGTTCGACATCATCGGGCGCCGCGTGACCTACCAGCGATCGATCGCGCGTTGCGAAGTCAGGGAAGTCGTCCATGAATCGAGTCACTGCAATTTACAATTAGCATGCAACATGGAATAGAAGTATTGGTACTTGCCAAGATCGCAATGTTAAATGGTTAGGTTAAGAAACAAGACAATACAGTCATATGCTTTCAAATCATGGCGAAATCAGTAAATTGTTAGTAAAGCAATACAATTTAAAAACCAATAATTAATCATCAATTCCAAATGACGCACACTTGTCACAGATGGAGACTGCATCCTGCGACTTGAGCGGCACCTGCAACATTCCAATATTTATTGTTTCATCATCACTTGAAATGCCAAGGAAGCTCATTCAGCCCCCCTAACTGGCCGATGTTGTGCTTCTCCTCCCCTCCAACCCGATAATCCACTGACATCAGTCACTTTCTCTCCCGTCCTCGGGTCGACGATGAAGACGGCGGGGCAGGAACGGACCCCGTAGTACGAGCGCATCCTCTGACCGTCCACTGAGTCCAGACACACCTCAATCAGAGACAATAATCAGCAGAAGTAACACACTTTGAGCAATGATCTCCATCTCTCCAAGCTTTGACCAATGAGTGTGAATGAGATTAGGAGAATATGCTGATTTCTGGCCATACTAATTCTACGGGGTTCAATCTCGCACTGGTTTAATCGATCAGAAGTTGTAATGGTCTCATCAAGATCCCTTAGTGTACCTGCCAGAAGAGGAAGTTGCTCTTCACCAGCTCCTTCACTCCGCCATTCGACCAGACGTCACTGAATGGGGGAAATATTGAATCATATCATCATGAAAAATAACCAACATTAGATTTATCACAATTTCACCATCAACAAGACGGCTACCTCAAACATAAATTATGACTACCGTTCTCCAACAGATTAATAGGGATATGGTCCATACCGATTGAGGGTCTGGCTAGCGAATTCCTTCATGTCCTGTACGTTCACCAGTACCCAGCACTCGCGCTCGATAGAGGCCGCCTGCGATTTGTGAAATTAATAAATAAAATTTAATTTATGATGCGTAAATAGGGGTCGTGCAAACTGGGAGACGACTTTCAGATGTGAACAATGGTAATCAGAAGCATTCCAACGATCGAAAGTTAACGTACGTGTCCCACCCAAAAATTACCCCCTCTTTTTATGATTTTATTTTATGCTGCGCAACACCACTAGAATGTTATCAACAAAACAAATTGCCGAAAATAGCGTTGAAGCACGTGGCGCAATTTAAAAGATTTAAAAAACGCGTCCATGAACGGCAAGAAACTACAGTATACTTCGATATCCTACACGGAATTCAAAGTATACCGTAATTTGGACTGAATTTGGAATTGACCTCAAAAATGTCAATTTCAAAATTCAGTCCAAACTACAGTATGCCTTGAAACTCGCGTTTGAATTTCGTTTGAATTTTTTTTTACTGAAAATCGATACCGTTCATGGCCTAGAATTTGAAAATTTCCTTTGGTGGAACAGGTACTTTAACTGCGATTCGATTGACAGGTTAAGATACGTCTGGTAAACGTTGATGGATCCATTCCAAGAAGTCCATTCCCTCTCACCTTGGCAGACTCCCAGTCACCCGCGTGGAGGATGTCTATGGGCGGACGGAAGAGCGACTGCAATTATGGGAATAATTAATCATTTCGGAACAACAGAACTCACAAGACTTCAATGAATTTTCTAGGCTGGTTTTCAATTATCAATTATGCGCCAACGAAAAAATCGCATTGGGCAGTTAATTATCGATTTTCCCCGCAACCGTAATCTCATCTACCGTACCTGTAGTGACTTGGTCTTGTCCGTCGTCGTCGTCATCTTCGTCTCTCCTCGCTTCGACGCCGTTGACGTCGAGGCTCCATTCTGACGGGAGACGCGAGCCTGCAGGGAGGCCTTCTGCTGCTCTGCAAAGGATAAGAATCATCTCGATGAACTGATAGATCAAGGGATAGAAATGGAGAGTAGGCATAATACTTCCTTACAATGGATAAGATCAGAACCTCTTCATATAATATATATTCTGGTGCTTGCGAGAAACAATGGAGAAAAAACGTATGTTTTCTCAGTGAAATAGGCTCCTCTCATTCAAGATTGCTACGTGAAACATAGCTGTTATTATTTGAAACACTGTGAAAAGAACAAACAAATGCTATTGATGAAACAAAGGGAGAGAGAGAGGAAGCTTACCAGCGAGTGCTCGGAAGTCTCTGATGCCATCGAATGCTCCGTTGGCGCCTGAGCGCGAGTCTGGATGCCTGCAATTAACTTCATTAAGGAGAAAAATAATAGTAAACAATTAAAAGGCATGATTATCGACATTTGCGACTAAAGCCGTTACGAGTAAGCACAACGGAAGATGGGTGGCAGTCGTTAATTATTCCAAAGTAGTTCGAATTGAGCAATAGCACAAAGTTAATTAATAAATAACGCTGACCATTGCCGTATTGCTGGGCGAATGAGGCTTGCACGATGGGGCCATTCTTGAATGACATCGGAGCCCGCACTTCGTCCTCGTCGATCACCTTAAAGGCCAATGTTAGCATGAACATCCTTCCAAAATCGGCCATTAAATGAACTAGTTTCAAGCACACTTATACGCTTGTCAGAAAGGTTTCGAATAGAAAAAGTCACAACTTCACAAGTAACAGTTGGAATGGCACGATACAAACGATTATTGAATCTTGAATTCACCTCCGCAGGCCCTAATCTATAGAATGTGAGTATGAGCCAACAAGCCCAGACCCTGTATATGGAATGAATGTGTACCTCCTCAGGCTTTGTCTTGGGAGCGACTCGTGGTCCTCCATTCCTCTTTGTCTCCAGGGGAATGACGACATCATCGTCATCGGATAGTATCACTTCCTCACGGGAAGAAGAAGGACCGACGCCACCTCCATTACGCTGTGATCGACCATTCTGACGACTGAAGAGCAAGAGTTTGAAATGGCTGAGGGATTGTTCCTCACTGTCACAACTGATTGCGAAAGAAATAATCAGTTACGAAATATACGTTTATCTTAAACAGATTCGAAACCAGTTTTTTTTTAAATCAACTCAATAGCTAGCATGGGCATTATCAATAGGTCGATCAACGTGACTAATACTGGATATAATCACACATGCCAATTGTCATCATTTTCCTACATTTCATTATCCTTAAACTAACAGGAACAGACTTGCCTGCTATTGACATCATTTTCCAGATAATGCTAAACATAAAAGAGGAACGTTCTTTTAATTTCATAGTTTCATCATAACATGAAATCTCCTGCAATCCCGAACCAATCCAAACCATCCCAATTACCTCACTTTGTTAGATAACAAGCAATACGAGTAAGAACAGAAGGATCAATAGCTCACGTTGGCTCCTTTCGCTTTCTCGTTCCGGGATCTTCAGTGGCTCGTGTGAGGAACAGATCGACGGCTGCTGCCAGATCCCATGTGCACGCCTCCAGGTACTGCAGCGCCTCCTTCTCGTTCTTGCAGGCTGCAATTTAACTTATTTAAAGATATACAATTAAGTTTCTTGAAAGGGCTTAATCAGAACTTCTAAGGTTTCTAGCCCAGATATTTAGTGCAGATGTCATAAAAAAAAAGAATGAAATGAAAAGGGAGATAGTGGAGGAAGGGTCATCGATACCAGAAACCAAGTAAATACCGCTCATCTATAGCATTCATATTTTACAATTAAACCTTAACGAGCAATATCAGTTTGAATGTCATGATTGAGGATGTGGTGAAAGGGGAAACGCGATGTGAACATAGCACAACGAACCTGTTATAGACTTGAACTGCTCCTTGAGCACCGCTTGTTGGGATTTCGGTGACATTGAGGACTTCACGTGACGAGAATAGCTTTATGAAACCAGACAAACTAAGGCCAAACCGAAACAACGAACGCGTGATGAATACACCATGTCCCGTGCCGTGAAAAAGGACATTATTGGCAAGTGTTTTTTCAGCATAAATCGAGTAAAAACATCAAATTTATATGTATGCTGTTGATAAAGAATAGAATTTCAAAATGTGAATTAAAATATAAAATAAAAATGACAATATTATTTTCTATTGGCGAAAAAATCGGGAAAATAAATAAATTTCTGAAAAATCACTTATCAATAAACGCCTTTTCCACGGTCGGGCTTCCCGGTTATTGTATTTTTCCATTCCGCGGCGACTTCTCCTTTGCGATCACTGCTGCGAATTCAAATTTCCAAACGTGGCTTCTGATCGATAAATCGTCGTCCTTTATCGATTTTCCGCTTTGTTTAACTTATTTTGTGATCAGAAAGTTGGCCATTTTCACTCACCTTCTTTTGCCATTGATTTAGTCGCTGGTAGTTTGTTTATTTCGCTCAAAAGCCGGGGAGAATGAGTCAGAAGCCGCTGTTTATTGGGTGGTTTGACCTGAGTTTGTTGCTCAGCCCACTCCTTTCTCTCCGCTCACGTTTCTCTCACGTGCGATTGGCCCTTCAGGCAGCAGGTGGCACATCACATCACATCTTCCCCCTACTGCCCCACTGTTCGTCCTCCTCTCTCTGTCTGGTGGACCTTATCCTCTCCCGACTAAAGATCCTCCGATTGCAGTCGAAGACAAAGTTGCTCTCCTCGCTTCTCCCATCATGTTGCCTAGCAGCATCCGATTCTCTCACGTGAGCTTTTGTCTGCCTCAAGAGAGAGATCCATCTCTATCTGCCCTTCCAGCTTCTCTTTTCTGTCCATGGTCAACATCTGTCTTCTATTTTGGTCTTCTTTGTTTTGCTTGGATCCCACCACTTTGAATCTCCTTCATTCCATCCATTGCTTCGTTCTTGTCCGACTTGAAGTGTCCTCCCGATCGCAATCTAGGGAGTAAAGTTTGTCTTTTTCGCGCCGTTTCGTCGAAGTTACTAAATCATGGGAGATAAGCCATGTAAAAGGCATTTTGATTCTTTGGTTCGGGCTGATCACCGTGGCGATAGGGCGGGTACACTAATAGCCACTCACTTATCACCCGATTCGATAACTTTCTCTTACACAAGTGCAAAAAGTGACGGTGTGAGCTCGTTTCCGCCCTTTCTTTCTCTTTATCTGCAGTGAGTGATCAGTGGAAGGCACTATCAGAGGTGAGAAAGTGTTTGATTATCGGCTTATTCGCACCTCCGACCCTATCGAAGTTGCCTCTTTTATGGTACTTCTCTCTACCGCCCGCCACCCCTTTATTGGTTTCGCGCCTTTGTTCGAGAAAACGTCGCGTGCAGGTAGAGATGCCTGCCGGATCTCATATTGTTGCTCCCCCCTCCTTTCATCTTCCGAGATAGCTTCCAAGTATCGATAATATTAGACTCTTGAAGATCTTTTGTGTGCAGCCAGAGATTTGCAGATAAGAAGTGTGATAATCCAAGAGATAGAGCCGGTAGTCGCTAGCTTGCAAGAGAATAGTCATCACTACTTTCAGAGCAGAATCCTCCCTATAATGACTACAGATAACGCTCGGTTCCTGTCAATCGACACCATTCTCACTCATTAAATGCTACTCGGGACGTGGTGGGATCGCTTTCCCAGCTCATTGGTTGTTCTTTCTGACGTCTATTTATTAGCATAGTTATGAGGGTCGAGAGGAGATTCGAAGAGTGAATGAATGCTTGTTGATTCCCCCCCCCCCTTCTCTTCCCCCCTTGACTCTCTCGCATTTCCTTCCTTTTCACTACTTTCTTACATCTGTCTTTTCCCCTGAATGTCAGTATTTGGTGAGATTAGAGGCAGTGAAGTTAGACGGGGCCTCAGTTGCGAGTTGGCTGGTTCAGCGGTGAAAGGAGCAATTCTGTCCTCCCTCTGCTCTTTGTGTCCTAGAAGTGCATTCTACTGGCGCCCCTCTGAACCCTCCTCCCCTACCGTACTCTATAGTCCACCCCCCCCCCCTCCTTCCTTCATCCGTCGGTTACTCCACTCTGAGATGAGTGAAGGGGAGAAGAACCTCCTTGTCTCTAGCACCACTCAATCTGATTTTCGTCCCCCCCCCTCTAAGGGCCCCGAACAAGGGTTCGCTCACCCGTGCCAATATTGCTTTTTCGTCTACTTTTGATGTAAGTCTGGCAACGTGAAGAATCAGTTTTATGCAAGACCCGCACCTGGACCAAAAGTGGGTAGTAATTCTGATGCAATGCCTGAAGAAGTTTAGGAGGAGGAGGAGGGGGGAGGGGGGGGGGGTGAGCGATGCTAGTCAATCTTGCTCACGTGCTCTCTCTATGAATAGTCTTGCCTCCGGAAAGGGGGAGTCGAATAGCTTCCCCGGCGTTTTTAGTGAGAAATGCGACGCCTCGACTCCTTGATTGCCCCTCACACTTCTCATGTAACTGTCGTTTATTCGTATTCTCAAGGAAGTCTGATTGGATGTCTCTAGTGTTTACCCCCTGAGTACGAAGTATTCAGAAAACACGAGTAAAAATGCACGCACGATCTTTGATTCTGCGTGTTTAGTTTTACAGCCACTATTGGAGGAGGATTATTGCGAATGCTGAGGTACCATCATCAATATTTTGATTGCGCTGGTCCCTTGTTTTTCCTTGCGCTCGCACGTTTTCTTTCCGTTTCTGTAGTATCTGTACTGAAGGAAAAGAAGAGGGAAAGAGGTATTTCTCGCCATTTTTTTCCGGGAGGTTTGCTTTTTGCATCTTTCATCGATACAAGATGTCTCTGTAGAATCAGACTTATGCAAAGGTCGCTCCTAGGCTAAAAGCAGGTAGTAATTCTGATGCAGTAGGTGAGGAGCTTTCTTCCTTCGCACTTTCGAACCGTTACCAACTCCTTGAATCAAGGAGGAAGGGATGGAGGGGAGATAGGGGGAGGAGTTTGTTGTGTCCTTGCCTCTGCTGCCGGGAGTATCCAATTACTAGCACCGAGAAGAACCACTAGCCCCCCCCCCCCTATCTCTCCTCCTCCCCCCCTCCCCTCTCCCCTATCCTTCGCCGTTGGCGAAAAAATATGAAATTGCTAGAGTTTATGAGTTTCGAGCTAATTAGTCGGTCTTGATAGCTCACCAATTCGGCGTATGGTAACCTTTGTGCTCTCTGAAGTCCCTGGGATCTCGCAAGGTACCAAACAGCTGGCCAATCTGACGACAGGCAAAGTGACCGAAAGTGCTCTCTGAAGCACATTCCATCCCCCCATCCCCCCCCCCCCCCCCCATCTCGTCGCTCTCCTGTTCATACAAAGGACGTATTTCATCCCTTCATCCCTCCACTCCACTCGTTTCATATATATGTATGGCCACGAGGTTGCTTCTCCTCTCCAATGGTGAACATTAGTCAGAAGAAGGAAGGGGGGGGGGATATTGATCCTTCTTGCTCTTTCATCTCTCTCATCACTGATCGTCACCCTTTTGGCATTTGTTTCCGTCTCAGTGATTCAACGCTGAAAGTTTGGACATTGCAACTCAGAGCCGCCAATGCTATTCCTCCTCCTAGCTCCTTTATTCCTCCCCCCACCCCCCCCCCCCCTCTTTTCACTTTGCACGTTCGCAATCTTAGGAAAGGACGAAGTAAGCTCCTTTTTCTGCAGTTGTGCCCCCTGCAAGATTTGGTCAATGACATGCGCTCGCTATCTCTCGAATCGCCTTCTCAGTATATGATCTCGCTCTTTCTTCTCCTCGTTCGATTTCCTCCCTTCTCTCATTCATTCGACCGACGCTTGAGTGGCAAAGCGATATTGATAAGAAAGAAGGAGAAGAAGAAAGATGATAAGGGATGGTCGGGTGTCTCTCTGGTTCGAGCACTGTCTGCATTGAGAAGAGAGTAGAGGGGAGGGGGTAGGGGGGGGGGGGGGAGAAAGATAGGGGAGGAGGAGTCCTTCAGAGACCCCAAGTTCAACAAGGTGCCCCCCCAGTTCGAGCCCCCCCCCCCCCCCCCCCCCCCCCCCTTTAACTTTGAGAGATAGGAGGCAGCCGCGATTGGTCACCATTGTAAGCACCTGTACCCCATTCTGCCGTGACGTTTTCTCGGTTGAACGACTAAAGATCTCACCCATATTGTATTCATTGTTGTCTCGCTGTCGTGATTTATACAGTGCTCAATACCGTTGACCGTTTTCTGTATCGATTGTGCGCGTGCCGTGCCCACCGTACCCATCAAGCTACCATAACCTCTCTCTGCAGGCCCCCCTCGCGATGACTCGACTAGTGCCGGTGATTCCGGACGGTGGCTGGGGCTGGGTTGTAGTGGTGGGCTCGTTCATGGTCCACGTCCTGGCCGATGGATTCGTCTATTCGTTCGGAGTGCTCGTAGAGGAGCTCGTCGAGGTGAGCATTGTTGATCTTTGATCTTTATCACCGTCTTGTGAGATCGAGTTGCTTTGGTGTGACCATTGTCTGTTCAATTTGTTTATGGTTGCTTACGCTTAGTGGAGAGGTTAGGTTCTTGATCGGCGAAGAATTCTCCGAGACATCCGACCCCATCCTGGGAGCAGATGGACTACGTAGGAACCGCATGAGAAAATGCCAGATTTTCAAAGTTTTGGGTTTCTGTCGGACAATGATTACTGACCCTAGAAAGATAAGGCGAAGGGGGACGGAATGAGCGCCCTGATTGATTGGAGGGGCTGCCACTCAGCAATCGATAGTTGGGGCTTTTATAATACGCTAATCGATAATGCGTTGAGGCTTTCATAATAGGCTAATCGATATAGGGATAGATCAATCGATATCTTCTTTTTCCTTTCCTCAGCGCTTTGTTCCTCATTGCTTGCCCCAAGGGTGCATCGAAAGGGTGAGAGGAGGAGGGGGGGGAGGAAGGGGGAAGGGACACTAGTAGGAGGATGAAAGGAGGGAAACAGCTGATATCTCTAGACAGGAGGAGGAGGAGAGGGACGGAGATCAGATGACGTGTAGAGAAGGATCTCACTTGTCAGTGGTAGTACAGGAGTTAGATCAAAGGATGGAAAAGCCATTCAGGGATGGTACGAGACATTTTTCACACTATTTATATAAGGGTAAGAGGGGAAGGAAAAGAATTAGTTTGTTGTCTTTGGTTTAAAAAAATCGTTCACGAATGAGCAGGAAGGAAGAGGTTCATTAATGATATCATTGACTTTATCATTAAATAGGAAGTGATGGTCAGAATATCGTGCTTTGTTTTCGTATTGATCTTTAGTCAGCCGAGTCAGTTTGTACTTGGGATTGAAATGGACTGGCGCTGCTTGTTTGTGTCCGGCGGATGTTTATATGAAGGAGGAGGAGGAGAGAGAGAGAACCAATGAAGCGAAATAGAGGGGAGGGGGGGGGGGCGATTACATAGTAAGAGAGACTCACTCGGATTACAGAGGGAACGGATTGTGTGCAGTAATAAGCAATTAGAGGCGCATGTTTGTGCTCGGGAATGATACGAACCAAAGTATTGATCAGAGTTCGATCAGATTATATCGATAAATGGATTACCATATACCATATAGGCCGATACAATCGATATTTCTGGACTACAGTAACCATTTTTCCATTCAGGAGTTCCACGCGTCATCAGCCTTCGTGGCGGTGATCCTCTCCCTCCTGACTGGTCTCACTCTAGGCTGCGGCCCCGTTGCTTCCGCCGTCACCGACAAGTACGGATGCCGAATCAGCACCATCGTCGGATCCTGCATTGCCACCGTCGGGTGAGTACGGTAGGATACGGTAGCAAACCCCCCACCCCCTGTCCTATGCTATGCTTAAGTGCTGAAACCGATCTCCACCGGGTTCTCCGATGGGATTCCGAGTCTCGATTGGATAATGATGACGCAATCCCTCTCTCTTTCTCAGCTGCGCGATCACATTCTTCGCCACGGGTATTCCGTACATCTGCGTCACGGTCGGATGCATCATGGGAGTGGGCATCGGACTGATGTACTGCCCCGCCATCGTTATCGTCACCATGTACTTTGAAAAGTAAGTTTATTGATTAATTAAGTAATTAATTAATAATAACTGATAATTACTCTGATTACTGTTGGCAATTAGGGGATAGCCAAAAACACATTCTGCATCAGAAATGGGCAAAATGAGTCAGAGAGCCAATCGATATGATCACTAATCCCCCTTTCCGTGCAGGAGACGCGCGCTCGCTACGGGCGTGGCTGTGTCGGGAGCGGGAATCGGCACGTGGATCTTCCCCCAGATCTACGGATACATTCGCACGGCCTTTGGATGGCGATACGTCCTTCCTCTTCGGAGCCGGTAAGTGCATCGGGGGTCGGCCATTCCACGGCTTTGGCTGACGGCTCTGAACTGATTTCCGCGGCGAATGGATTACTGTAACTTGAAGTAGAGACGGCATTCATAGGAATGTATCGATCGATACCGTAACCTACCGTACTCTTCAGGTTGCATGGCGATCTGCGGCCTGTGCGGTGCCACCTTCCGTCCTCTGCAGTTCATCGAGACGGACGACGACGAGGTGAGAGAGAGAGATTATACATTGATCGGCGATTACGGTGGGCGTGGTTACGGTAGGTAATCGATAGTTATTCCCTTCAGGACAGCGCGGCGAAGAGCGAGAGCTCTGTCAAGGAGGGAAACGAGACTACCAAGGTTTGTAGCTGAAGGGGTTTCGTCATCTCGATGTAACAGGATGGAATTTCGGTTTGGGCAGTATCTATTCTGCGACTAGTCAATCACATGTTTCATCACCACGAGTCAATCCCTTCAGGAATCGGCGGCCCTTCTCTCCCCTCCGCCGCCCTCAAGGCCACCTCCAACACCTCCCTCCACTCGGCTGGTCGAGGGCTCAATGCCAGGTGAGGAGGATTACTGTAGGCGTGTAGATGGTGGTTACGGTAGTTGAGAATCGATGGTATTCTGATGGGAGAGATTGCGTCATCACTAGCCGATCCGTTATACCGATAGCTCCTGCAGATCTCGGGCGATGTGAACGACGCAGAGGCAGGGAGGACAAAGGAGCAGAGCTGGTACTATAACCAATTGATACTGTAGCTGTTTATCGATCGGATGGTTACCGTAGCCTACGAAAAGAATCCATAATCAAATTTCTGTTACAGGCACGGTCACTGAAGGCACGGGCTACCTGTCGGTGAAGGGTGTACTGTACACTGGGTCGATCACGGGATGTGGCAGAGTTCAAGGAGAACCCCGACAAGTACAGGTGAGAATGAGAAGGGAAGTGGCAATTGGGGATGTACACGAGGCATACATCCGAAAGGATGGTACACTGCAATTGAGAAAGTTAACAAGTGGCATACTGGCAATTGGGAAAGTACACTCGAGCTTCAGACATAGGAAGGTGACCCTTCCTGAGGGCATTCCGACCCACTGGAACTCCACTACTTCATTACACTGTTTCCTGTGAGTGCGCATCGCGAGTGTCGTGAAGCGTACAATAGTTAGGAGTACGATAGTCTAGCACCGGAGTTCGGTGTGTCACGACCGTGATTGGTGTGCCGCTGTTACAGAATGGCTTCATGTGTTCTTCTACATATTGTTCTTTCTTTTTTGAATTGGAAATCATAAAAGTCATCGGAGATCGATCAAATTTTGATTGAACTCTGGTGACTTGAATGTGTCAATCGATAACCTCTACCATAATCATCTCTTACCGTAACCTCTCTTCAGATCGATGACTTCTCTCCACTCGCACACGCACAAGGCCTCCAAGCTGGGAGAGCTGAAGGAGATTGAAGGAGACGGACGACGTCTTCGAAGATGAGAAGAGTCTCGAGAGGAAGACGGAGGGAGGCATCTGGAAGTACGGTGGGGGGGGATCGAGAACTGACTTTATTTGGAGAATATGGTATTCAGTGAATAGATAGTTGTGTCACAATCAGATACGGGCAAACAAAAGTAGCTCAAAATTGATCAAAAATTTGTGTAGCCATTCAAAATGTGGATTATAAATAAAACATTGATAATCCCTTCCTATTCCCCCTTCTCTGCTCTAATAGGCGAATCTGCAGCTCTGCCGTCCGAATGCTCAATCTGGATCTGCTGGCCGAGCCCGCCTTCGTCCTCTTCGCCGTCTCCAATCTCCTCACCTCGGTACGGTATCAATCAATCAATTGATTATCCATCTACCGTAACCCAAACAGGTCTATCGATCAGGCTTTTGAACTACACGTAAAGGATTGATCGGTTGAGTTTGTGACTCGAGTAATATATGAGAGCGATGCCATGACTAAGTCCTTCTCAGGTCGGTTTCAACTCTCCCCTCTACTTCCTCCCGATGCACGCCAACAAGGGACTCGGACTGGCCAAGGCTGATGTGAGTCAATGGGACCTGGCCATAGAGCTATTGGGAGCCCCCCCCCCCCCCCCCTCCCCCAGTTCCCAATCTGTTTGGCTTCCGTTTACTCCTAGCTGATTGACTACGATTGCCTTTTTTAGCGATTCTAGTTGTGAAAGAGCGAGATAACTATGATGGAGATAGTGTAATCCCGAATCCAATCCTGATATTCAGGGTGACATGGTCCTCTCGGTGTTCGGCATCTGCAACACAGTGGGCAGGATAACGTTCGGTCTGGTGGGCGATCGCAAGCTGCCCTTCCTCCCCTTCGGATGGGGCGATGACACGGCCAGAAACAGACTCTGGATCTACAATCTGTCCCTCTCGGTGGGTGCAACACCTATTCACAGTCAGATAAAGAACTGCCTGTCCCTAAAGAGTTGTCGGCCAATCTGAACTAAGAGTGATGGTGGATTCCAGTTACTGAGACATATTTGGAATGATTTTCTGAGACATATTTGGAATGATTCTCTGAGACATATTTGGAATGATTCTCTGAGACATATTTGGAATGATTCTCTCTCATCAGATCTGCGGTCTTCTCACGTGTCTCTCCTTCGTCTTCGACAACTACCTCCTCCTCTGCATCTACTCTGGTCCGTTTACCGTTCTTATTGTCGGGTTGATACACTTCGTTGTATGTTTAACATTTTCTCACTATCTGATACACCTATCCCAGTATTCATAATGATCGATTTACCGTTTCATTAAATAATATCCCATAATTGGAGGGGACGTTCGGATTCACGATCTCCTCGTACATCTGCCTGACCTCTGTGATCCTGGTGGATCTGCTCGGTCTGGAGAGACTCACCAATGCATTCGGCCTCCTTCTCCTCTTCCAGGTGAGAGTGGCAATTGGGAATGTGCACGAGACACGGAGGGGATTGAATGCCATGTTTTTTGTTGTTTTTGTTTTTACACCTTGTTTTTTTGTTGGGATTCCAGCTTTTAATATATATGTCCGATAAATGAAGTGAAAACTTCTGTTAGTGTTAGTATGTCGGTGATGCTGAGTGCAAATCTCCAATTGCAGGGAGTCGGAACGGTGTTCGGGCCTCCTCTCTCTGGCTGGCTCGCCGACATCAACGGCAACAACTACAACTACTCATTCTTCTTCTGCGGAGTCAATCTGCTCGTGTCGGGTGAGTATTGAGAATTACAATGAGTTCACCGCATTTTGTAAGATGCACCGTGGTCAATGGATTACGGTAACTGAGTGCATATTGCAAATTGCAGGAGTGATGATGTTCATGACGCCGTGCCTGCGCAAGAACAAGCCCGCGCCCGCCGCAGCTGACGGAAAGCGGCCAGTGATGATGCACTAAAGTGCAATCTTCACCCTTCACCGAGTCGGTGAATCGTGCACTTCCCCAGTTTCCCTTCTTCTCCCATCGATACGAGACCTTTTTGTCATTCCATTCTTATCTCTTTCCTTCCCTTCTACATCCCCTTATCTTTCCATTGATTTTGCGAGGTTCAAAGTCCTCTGAATATATCGATTGTATTATTACTGATTATCCAATATATCTTTCCTTTCCTCCTTTAAATTCACTTTATTTGAGTGACGGATAACGGATTTATTTTTTGTGTTGATGTTAGTCAGGTTCAGTTAGCTATAGCTCCAATTACAGTATTCTCTATCTCACAGTCGTAATCTAGCCACAAATCACTTTTGCGCCAATCTTAGCACATTTCGTCCTCCCAATTGCGATACCCGCTGTGAGTAGCCAGCCAATCAAACCTCCCTCCACCTCTACAATAAACCATGCCCTCACATGATCACCCCAGTGTGCGCACTTGCCGCGTCAACCTGTCCCTCCTCCCCCCTCCTGTGATAGATTGCTCTGATTCCATCACGTTTATCGAATCATCTCACTTGCGCCTTGCGCCAACCTGTTTACGCACCTCATGCTCAGTACTGTAGTTGTTAGTAGTTTGAGACTTACCAGGCCCAGTTTCGATTCTGTAGCCCGCACTCTTTTCGAAACACATTTCATGACTTTTATGTACCGTTTGTGTTGTCTCCTCTCCGATTGCGCATGTTGTTTGATGTCTGGATCGTGTTTTATCGTAGTTTGCACAAACAATTCGTGTTTCCTCCAACCAGCGATCGAATGTTGTTGAACCCCCGATTCAGGTCCCCTTCCTCCAGCCACATCAAAACGACTGATTGATTGTTATTTTTGTTTCAATAAAAACCGATTCTTGAGCGTATCCATTTATCACCTGTACAGAAGAGCAAGAAACAATATCACAGAGAGATTCTAGAGGTGTGCAAAGGCGAGAGGAATCGATACAGGGGAGGTATGGCTACCGTACTCCGGGTCGGATCGTGGACTGAGCTTATTTCTGCTTCTTGGCCGGCTCGACACCGAGCACCTTCTTGCGCTGACCGAACATGTAGAAGTACATCTTGGGGAATCCTGAAAAGGGGAAAATTGGCAAGTCGCCAGAATTCGAATTTGAGCCCGTGCGAATCAGGGAAAAGCGTACCGGGAATGTAGTTGAGCATGATGATGACGAGGAACCAGTAGAAGGAGAAGGACATGTTCGCCGGGTTGGGCATGTCCAGCGAGAAGAGATTGCGCTGGAATGGAGATGACGTCATCAATAGGCAATAGGTCCAACGATTATGGTTACACCAGCTCAGAGGATGAACTCCAGCATTGAAACGTTGTTTCCTAGTATCGAAAAGATTCTGTGGGTGGCGGTTCCTCTGTCCTTTTTTGAACCACGACTTCTCAATAGCATCTCACTTCTCCTCTTCTAGCTTTCTATCCTATCAGACTTTTCAAGTGCAACGGAACACCGGAAGAGGTGAAGTTTCTGAACAATCCCCCGAAGGAAGTTATGCTTCTAGACTTAGCAGAGCCATTTTTTTCACGAAATTAGGATGAAAAAGGGTTAAATCATGCCTCCTCCATACCTCCTTGACGAAGGGAAGACTGGCAAAGACAACGAACAGCTCGCCACTCGCGCCCATCGGATAGAGGATGATGAAGAGTGTGTATCTGGAACAATGGAATTTATCCACCCGACCGTAAGCGAAACATCAGTGATTTAGAATACTCAGTACACCATGTGAAGACAGTAGCGTACTGTAGCCACAGTATACACAAGTCTGAGTAGTTCTTATAGCACACTTTCAGTTACTGTAGCTACCGTAACCTATCGTATCTGTACCGAACACTTACACGCATTGCGCCTATCGTAGTACTCAAGTATCTACCTGAGCCAGATGAGTGCGTGGGGAACGGCCTTGAAGATGTTGAGGGCGTAGAAGGAGTATCGGATGACCTGCGCACCGGAGATTATCGATCGATTAGGACAACAGAATCCTCATTGATCTATCATTGGAGATATGATACCGTATTCTTCTTGGTTTACGGTGATCATGATCACATTTCCCCACCCCAAGATCATCATAAATATGCGTGTTGATGCGATTTTTTCTAGCATTTTATCTAATTTGATAAGTTCGCTGAAAAAAGAGGACAACTATTATCCAACCTCAGTGACAGACCACGCGATCAGAAGCATCGGGACACCGATCGAGTCGCGCGACTGCAGAGAAAGAGATTATCGATTGATTGGAGCTACCGTATCTTTTATTTTCTTTTATATAATATAGATTACCGTAACCCTCGTGACGCACGGCATTCTCTTACATTCTCTTTGATCTACCATAATCATGATCTACCGTACCTCCTTGACGGGATGGAGCACCAGCCAGAGCACGGCCACACGCGAGAACACCTCAACATTCTTCTTATTATTCATGTACACAAAAAAAACCCAGGTGCCCAAAAAATCGGATAATTCTTCCCTAGTCTTTCCATGGATATCTCATCTCGTATCATTCTTTAACAAGTTACAGGGGGCAACGATAGTGTGGGTGAATCAAGGAGAGCCAGTGTGGTACTCTCACCTGCATGAGAGTAGTGGCGATGGGAGAACGGACGAGACCGAGGGCGCAGTGGGCAATCTTTAATATGTAATTATATAAAACATAACTTTTAGAAAATGAACATGACTATTTACTGTGTTTTACACATCTATGCGTATCGAATAATAGCTCACTGCATTCTGCACACTCTTCCATCGTAAAAGCGTGCAGAATGAAGAGACCACCATTGGATCCACTGATCGAAATGATTAATCAATACTATAAGATAGGTTACCGTAACTGGACCATAATCGATATTCAGGGACAGGCTACCGTACCTCTAGCACAGCGGCCGTCTGGAAGACATCGAGCCAGAACTCGACGCCCTCGTATGTCTGGGCGAATGAGGCGCCTGCGACCAGCGACAGCACCGTCTTGATCAGCACCACCGACCAACTGAAAGAGTTGATCTTTGATCTTTGGTTTTTAGTCTTTAACCTCAACGGATGAGGGCTTAAATCGTGCCCGATCTTATGTTGCTGGTACTACAATACAATTCGGGTCACCCCCGCACACTCCATGATTCATTTCCCATTCAGATTATTGGCCGGTTAGATTTTTTTGTTCCTGGAAGATTGGATCTCAGATGTAATCGGATACTCATGGAAATAGTGTGTGAAAAACACGGGATCCTCGTCAGAACTAAATATCGGTTCTCTTATCGCTCATCGCACAATGAAGAAATGACATGATTTCTTAGAAAGTCCCCAATCACGTCAATCAGAACCTCTCGTTGGCTACTAGAGTGATCAGTAGTCAAAAGATCAAAGTTCAACTCACCCTCCGACCTGGACTGCATTGTAGAGGGCCAGATAGGCCTCAGCCGGCGAGACCATTGATCTACAATCAGTCGATAAACTCTCTTCGATTCGCGTGCACTCTCCACTTCAGAAAAAAAGTAAACATGCTGAAAGGGCCACAATTTTCGAATCAGAAAATGTTTAAAGCGCAAGGAAAGAATGAGGAGGAAATCGGTGATTGTAGACATGGTGTGATATTCGCAGAAGAAAGTGGCAAGAGGTTAGCGAGTGTGTTATCTTCTCTTCCGAGAGATGGGAGCAAGCTACAAACTATATTCCAGTGCCCTGACAGACATGGTTACGGTAAGTGAAGCGGGTGGGGGGTTAATCAATAGCTACCGTAATCACCTTCCGACAAAGGACAGAGAGTCCAGACGGGACCGCTTGCCGGTGCGTCTGGCTCGTTCGATGAAC
>BTSX01000142.1:0-24339 GCA_036245825.1 Pristionchus entomophagus
GTCCATGCCCTGTCCACGGGATGGGGCAAGATCGCCTTCCAGATAGATTTTTTGTGTTTCCAACGACACTATCTACAGAATCGTCTTTCGACACAAGGTATATTATTTTTGAACCAAAATCTAATCTGGTGGGAATCGTCTTTCGCCCCTCCCTCCTCTCCTTATATGCCCCGCTGCGATCCCTTTTACATGTCTCCGACTAATTGAATCAGACGCGAGAGAGTGCAGAGAATGAGAGACAATAGGGGATTATGATAATCGAGAGAAGTGGAGACGGTGGATTGAGAGCCATCGAGAACTGATTTTATTTATTCTAATGAAAGTGAAACCACACAATTCACGCGCGAATGTTACAAAACATCGGTCTCCCCTAAGTTCAATAAGGTTCCATCGATCCCTCATTGCATATGAGTGCATTTGAAGGGGAAAATGGAGTATCATTCGGAATGGAATAGTGTCCACGCTCACCTCGGTCTCTCCCCTTCCACCTCCTCTTCATTCCCCTCCACTTCCTCCTCTTCCTCCGGCTCTTCTCCTTCACTCGAGTCAGCCAGATTGACCACTTCCCTGCCATTTCGCATCTTTCATTCATAATCTTTAGCTGATAAAATCGATATCCACTAGTCATCTATCTCAATCCATTCCAATCCATTCCAACCTGGAAATACATGGCAATTGGAACATCCTCTCCTCCTCATCCCTCCTCCGACCCTTCTGGGGGCTTCTCAATGCAGCGAGTGCCTTCTGCATGGCGGCTGCTGGTTCGTGCTCATCTGCCAATCAATCGATCGATTTTTCATTCTAACGTAACCCCTTGAATAAAGATTATATCAATTCCCTATCCTACAGTACACTCCACATTCCATCGATAACTGTATAATTCTACCGTAAAATACACGCTAGAGTCAGTTATCGATGGATCCTCCCGCCTTCACTCACTTTTAGCCAGATCCTCGAGATGCTTCATCGTCTCCTTATTCATCACCATTTCATCCGCGTGTCTTCTCATCGCTCGTTCCTCCTATTAGTCACACTTTCACATGTCAATCAATCAATATTTCATCATTAATAAATCCAGTTCTGGATAACTTCCTTATCCTACCGTACACTCCACATTCAATCGAACGGCTTGATTTAATGCCTGTCTCCATCCACTCACTTGTCAGATAAGTGAGATAGTACGATGAAGACTCACAAGGCCAATGCCTAGATGCACTCACCAGTACTCTATGCTTGAAGGCAGGCACCGCCGGTCCATCGAATACGAATACAGGACGGATCTTGTAGAAAATCAACTTGGATAGACGACGTACAAGGAGATGCACGTGTGGAGAGGGCGAGTCAGGGGAGAACCCCAATTGGGCTTGGTAGAGCCAAATCGAGACATCTGACAAGGAAATTAGTGACGACCAACAAAAGAACCAACATACCAACAGCAACCCGCTTCCCTTCCAACTTCTCCAGCGAGACTTTCTCTGATGCAGTTTCCAAAACAGGCCAAAGTCCGTGTATTCCCATGTGTACTGAACAAGATGCCACGTATTTTTCATGCTTTAAGAAGACTTCTTCGTGTAGGTAAAGAGAAGATGAACAACTTCTCTAATTCAATGTGAAACCTTGCACGAAATTCAGTGAATAACAAATTTATATTCAACAACAAGGGGACAATGGCGACATTTACTGGGCCTCCATCTGAGCCTTGAGGTGAAGGAGGTAGGCCTTCTTGGTGCTGACACGGGACTTGCGCTCGGCGTAGGTGAGCTTCTTCGCGGTCCATCTCTTCTTTTCGACCTTCTTATCCTTCGCGGCGACGACCTCAGGGTTGGCACGGATGGCTGCGTGGGCCTTCTTGTACATCTGAACAAACAAAAGTTAGAACGAATGTAGTGTTCACTCAGTTGACCTTTAGCCAGATTATTCCCTACCGAATCATTATACTTTCAAGATATTACATTTAACAAAAAAAGGAACCTATTGTGCTCACTAACACTACAATTAAACACCGCTTCTAAATGACATACCTCCTCGATGTTCTCGGCGGTGACTCCAGCGGCGATGAACTTGGAGAAATGTCTCTTGAAGGCATCCTCATCCTCCTCCTTGAGGGACTGCATGTACTCGGAGACGTGCTTTCCGAAGATACGGTCACGGTGAGCCTCGGCATTGTAGCTCTTGGACTCGGAGTCGTATCCGAAGAAACGGGTCTCACTGAAATATAATACTTCATTGACTTGGATACAAATGGAAATTGAGAAGCATGCTCAAAACATTTACGGAACATATTTCCAGATTTGCCTACAGACTCGGGAGTAGGCTTAAAAGCTGCGCAAGGATGTGCTGATTACGAATTACCCCATTATTGAGTGACTCCTATGAACATCTAAGTATAGATTTATTTTATATATACTAAGTATACACTTATATGAAAATTTTTGAATTTCTGAAATGACGAGCAAGAGGTTCGTGAGTAGTCTCAAAAGATGCGCATTGTTTATCTGACCATGAAACACCCCCTATCTAATTACTTCTCTTAATGTCCAAATATCGATTTAGCCACTTGAATGCTTTCACTGAGGTTACCAAAAATTTCCTACCTTATTTTATGTATCTATCAACTAGTCCCTATCAACTCATTTTCGATTCACCTGTGGGGGGACGTCGATTCCTCCGTCGGCGACTCCCTTCATGACGGCGAAGATCTTAGCTCCGGTGGTGGTTCTGGACAGTCCAATGTCGAGAACAGCCTTGAAGGGGGCGGCATCTCCCTCCTGCTCGACGTTGTAGAACTCTCCGCTGCACTCCTCGAGTCCCTTGTAGGTTCCATCGAGCTTGATGTTCTTCAGGTGACGACGGGCAAGGAGAAGGCCGGTAGCGTAAGCGGCGGCGTAGTTGGTGAGTCCGACCTAAAGTATTTTGATAGTAACAATGCATGCATGGAGATAAGATACATGTCATATGCAACAATCCACACAATAAAACAATAATATTTAGTTCTCATTTCTATTTCATTTTACTTACTAATAAAATTGAATTTGCCTTATAAACAAGAAAATTTACCTTGACTCCGTAGCGGGGAAGCTCGTGAGCGTAGGCAGCGGCGACAACAACGTC
Source organism: Pristionchus entomophagus (assembly GCA_036245825.1). NCBI lineage: Eukaryota > Metazoa > Nematoda > Chromadorea > Rhabditida > Neodiplogasteridae > Pristionchus > Pristionchus entomophagus. The sequence continues at coordinate 3,112 of BTSX01000142.1, forward strand.
TCCCTCGATCTTGGCGTAAGCGATCTTAAATCATCTGATGAAATTACGACGAAATAAGGGGAATGATTCAATCGGGAGTAAGACCGAACAAGAACGCCATAGATACACTAATTACAGTAGTAGTTCAAAGTAACCGAACAGATATGAAATAAAGATCTATACAAACCTGGGCAGTGATGTCCTTCTTGGAGAAACGGACGATCAGACGGTACTTGGGGGTGTTGTACTTGTTCTTGTCCTGGACAGTCAGTCTCTTGCGAGCCTGGTAGTCAGTCTTGCCCTCACGACGTCTGCGGAGCTTGACCTGGTATCTCTTGAAGTAGGCCTTATTCTTAACGACCTTGACGAAAACCATTTTTACCCTGCAAAAAAAAGATATTTAACAGACTTACAAATATGAACGATATCCAAATGGTGAACACGCTAGCGGCAAAAATGACGGCCAAAAAACGCAACGAAGCTGGCCTATTTTAGCTAACAAAATTGAAAGAAAAGAAAAACTCGGAAATTTCTTTTCTCAAGCCTAACGCATCGACCAAATGATACTCTGTCAGGGTCATGAGTGGAACCACTTGGCGTTTTGCCAAGTTGTTTTTTTTTACCACTGTGACTAGCCTAAAATATTTTCCAATTTCTCTCGTTTTCTCTGTTATTTGCCGTTCTTGTGGCTTTTATTTCCACTGTACACTACTAATAAATGTTATAATGCTGGTAGTGCTGAATATGTTGAGCTTAGCCTGTTTGCATGCTCCTGTGAGGGCTCCGGAGAACACTCCCAAATTCAAACTGCATTTCTTCTTTTCTCATCGCATACTATCTAAATCTCTATTTTAAATGACCCCTTACCAGCATTAACCTGTTTGTTATGTGTTGAATGATGTTGTTTTCTACGATATTGTTGATTTCAAGCTGCCGTTCTCTTTTTGTCCATTAAAATGTTCATATATTTTTCAGCATGGCCAACATTAACGAGCGCAGTTTCATTCATGATCAAGCCTGACGGCGTCCACCGTGGACTCGTCGCAAGATCGTCCAGCGCTTCGAGGTAATTTTGATCAATCTTTCTAGTAGTAATTGGCTTGTATTATTCGGTCGCTTATGAGCAAGCCATAATTACAGTCCCGTGGGGGCTCCGCCCCAACCAATATGTGGGGTCGCTGTGGGTCACTCCAGATCACCCCGATGCTCAGACCCCTTAAAAGTGTGGCATCTAGTGTCTATTTTGGCAGGAGTGTCATATCAGTACTCGATTAATTAAAAAAAAGAATTTTCAAAATTTACATGTCGAGTTTTTTTTATGAGACGTGAACTATTAGCCCTCCTCCCTTCAACTGATCTCAATTTCATAAACGACTGCTCCCTCTCCAGATGAGAATGAAGAATGGGATGGCTAGAGCGGAGAAGGGCTTAAAAATGACGTTTCAGAAAGAATCTCGAAATGTAAATTTCGAAAATCTGTTTTGGGGATTATGAGCAGTTTCTCCTGCCAAAAAAAGTCGCTCTTGGAACGGGTCTGAGCATCAGGGAGATTTGGGGGTGATCCACCGCGACCTTCAGCGGCCCATTTTTTTGGGGCGGATACACTCTGCAGGACTGTATGGCCAAAATGCTATCGATCAGTTTCCGTACTCCACAATAGTATCTCGCATTCTCTTTTGCGTAATGAACTTGGCAGGAGGGCTGTCACGTTAAGTACCTTCTCATATTTATTCACACTGTTGCATGGTGAATGATTGATTGATTGCTTTAGGAGCGCGGCTACAAGCTGGTCGCCCTTAAGCAGATGACCGCCTCCAAGGCCCATCTTGAGGAGCACTACGTCGATCTCAAGGTATATGATTTCACGATTTACATATTTATCCTGTTCTCAAGGCACTGGGTCTGCAGGATGGTTGCTTCGTTTAGGGAGGGAGTGGGATGTTCGATTTCAATGAGTCGGGGTCAAGGGATGAGAGAATCTTCTTTGGCTTCTTGGGTCAACTGTTGGAATGTTCTTGATCTATCTCCATTGAGCATTGAAGTAGATCATCCGCCCTCCGAAGTTGTTGAGAGAATTTTGTGATGTCAAAGGGCCTGGAACCAGTTTTATTATATTTTTCGAGACATAACAAATCTTCACTAATTGTGAAGATGAAGAAAGTGATTTCCTGGTTGAGCAGTACTTGAATTTGAAATCTCGATCTCTTCCTTATAGTGAAAAAATGTTAGTTCGAGGTCGTGCTTCGTGGTTACAGTTTCTAATCGTACCATACCTCTCGCTAATCACTTTGGTTGCATGTTGAATTCTCGATAAATAATCTCAAATGTGATATTTTGCAGGAGAAGCCCTTCTTCCCCTCCCTCATCAACTACATGATCTCCGGACCCGTCGTCGCATGGTCTGGCAGGGACTCGACATCGTCAAGCAGGGCCGTGTCATGCTCGGAGCCACCAACCCTCTCGCCTCCGCTCCCGGATCCATCCGCGGAGACTTCTCCATCCAGGTATCTTTTCTAATCTTTCCAAATCTCTCATCTGACTCTGACTGTGGAGGAGTTATATTAGGGTTTCTTTGCATCGAGGAAAGATAATTTGTGGTGTAATTCTCGTCGATTGATTGCAACCCTTCGAAAATTTGCATCAGCTATATCATAGTTTTCTTTATTATTCTCTCCGTATTGAAAGTTTGGCAATTGAGGGAATTTATCACTTTCCGTTGCATTTTATTAGCCAATAATATCGTTCTCTAAAATAAAGGATTGTTTCTACAAAATTGGGGCGTACTAGATGCATGAGAATTAGAGTCGAGGCTCGAAATGTGTATTATTCGTTTTAGAGGCAATGAGATTCATATATGAGCTGGTATTCTATTTTTCGCAGCGGAGCATGTCTGTATATTTTGACATCTATAGTCGAGACAAAGTAGATTATGGTAGTTTTTTTTCCTACAACAGTTGACAACTCATGGATATATTGCAGACTGGCCGCAACATCTGCCACGGTTCTGACTCGGTCGAGTCGGCCAACCGTGAGATCGCTCACTGGTTCAAGCCCGAGGAGATCAACGACTACGTTTCTCCCTTCATCAGCTCTTGGGTGTATGAGTAGATGCTCGGCCCATTGGCTCTCTATCCAACTTAGATTGTGATAAGCTGCATTCCACGATGATAAAGATGTTGCATGCTCAATGTAAGTTCCTCTCGCATTCAAAAGATGGACAGATAGATAGATTAATGGTATAGCGATAAGTGAAGTGGGTAGAGAAAGAATGGAGGATCTCTGATATCTTATGTCGACTGTTACGATGAATTGGCATCTTTTGACTCTTCGTTTGATTCGTTGGTTATCTCTCGATGCAGTGACATTTCACTTCTGTGACAAGCTTCGCATGACGTGAGGAAGGATAAGGAGAAAGGGGGTAGTCTCAATACATTGACTCGATAGAGGACTACCGTATTCTCGAACCAAACACCCGAACGAGTTTCATTTCTGTTTGCTTCTCAGCTCTTTGCAATGCAGAAAAGTGTGGGGGGTGGTTGTCATGATGATTCAAAGTAGGGCTCCTTTATTACGCATCTGATGATAACATTCACAGAATGCACTCCGGAAGTGGGATTTAAAGCTGACTGACCGCAACACTACAACGTGCTAAGGGAAGTATAAGGCTGAATGGACGACGGATGAAAGGGGGATAAGGGGCATAGATACTACTACTGACTGACTGCTAGACTAAAGACATGGATGCGTGTTGCTTATATGCCATGAGGAGGAGATAGATTAGATAGAGATCATTTATTGTGTATGTGTTGTTGCGCGCAATGACTGACTAGAGCACACTAGTACTTACATGTGAGTGCGAGGGGGGATGGACTAGGACCGGGAATCGGAGGACCGGGGATTAGTCGTAGGCGACGGGCTGGAACATGGTGCACTTGGAGTACCAGTTGGCGCAGACGGGGGCACGAGGTCGGCGGGTGGCGGGAGGATTGCACATGGCGTGCACTCGGGGATGGGTGTAGGCACACTTGCACGTGGTGGTGCAGTGGGAGTCGACGCAGTCTGGCGTGCACGTGGCCACCACTTCGGCCGTCAGTCCGTGCACCAGGGCACCCGACTTGTCCGTCACCACTCGAGGCTTCTTCGCGTCACGACCGATGGGCAGATCGAAGTTGAGATTGGATGACTTGGGAAGGGGAGGGGGCACCACCAGATTCACTGCCGAGTACCCCTTGCCCCCCTGGCAAGCCTCCTCGTATTCCGGGCAGAAACGTTCCAGCTTGGAGCGAGTGGCGGTATCAAAGTCCGAGAGGCGACCGCCACAATACCTGAAGAAACGAGGGTTTAGTCCAGAAAACTCGGTCCAAATTCAGATACTATAAGAAAATGTAGATGGAAGGCTCACCTCTCGAACAATGAAGAATGACGGTCGCAGTAGTCCTCTATATTACGTTGTTTCCTCAGGGGACTGGCTGAAAGAGGAGTACGATAAGATACTTCAGATTCCACTTTGGGATACTGTAGCCGGATACTGTAGTGGTGTGCTTACCGTAACCGAGAGCGGCGACGGAAGCGATAACGACGAATGAGAGATGCATGTTGGGAAGAGCGGTGATGGCCGTGGGAAGGCGTGACTGACTCGTTGGAGTGTCTTGGAAAAGAAGTGAGGAGGGGATGGTCCTTTTAAAGGGGGGAACGGGGGAGGGGGAGGGGGGGGGAGTAAGGCTCCTCCTCCCCGCCCACTATTCGTCGCTCTCCCTACCCTTGGTTCCTTTCGAAAGTCACGAGAGCTCCGCCTCCTGCGATGGAATGATCACTTTGATGCTAAATTGGGCTCCTCCAATCTTTCTGAGAGGCGGACCCCATTCTTTGGGACAGGCAGGGCTGATTCGTAAAGATCATTGTCCCCTCTTGTCTCACTGTTCCATCATCATCTCTGTTTGATCAATCCACTCCAATCCATTCCAACAATACCACGATTTGTCATGTTGTTGTTGTTGCTCGACCCCTCGGGTGCTTCGCATACATTACTTGACGTCGTATCATCACAGCTATCATTCACACTACTACTCTGTTGATCAAGAGCCCCTCACCCCTCGTCACTTATCAATCCATTCCAACAATCCATTGTACCGTATCCCCCCGTTGGAACCCGTTTTCGCGCCCCGTATCCTCTTCGGGGGTGGTTCTCTGATCGATATTCGCTTCAGGAGTCGGAGTCTGGTGGGCGCGGACCCGGCGGCACAAAGGAGTTCCGATCTTCGGCTCGCTCTGCTCGGAACTTCCCTGCACCGGACAATGACCGTTGTTGTCCCACGACGCCGCGTGTGTTGTCGGTCCATTCCAATCCATTCCACGCACCGGATACGACTGATAAAAACCCCTTTCTCACCCCTCGTGTCTTGATTCGGGGCAGGGATGATGCAATGCTGCAGCAGCTGCAGCAGCTGCTGCTGTCTCCACCTTATCCCTCGTTGTCCGTCTGACTTCTCTGCCACTCTCTCCGTTCCACCCATTCTCTCACTGCTGCATCAACGAAAGCGAACGACGGGGAAATACCCTAGTGAGACTGACACCAATCAGTGAAGAAGGGATGAAAGACAAGACAGTTCCTGCGGGTTACGGTAGCATGATCAGTGATCTACCCATGGCTATTCATAGGCCGTTCTGTCACATCTCATCAGTGTCTCTTCTCTCGGCTAGACAGCTCGCGAGATAGCATGTGAAATGGAGAGGGTGATATGGTTAGACAGGACGAGATAGTGTGTGCACTGAAGAGACGCTGGTCTTCCGGTGTGTCTATTTCTGGTTGGTGAGGGAGGGGGGGAGGGGGGGGGGGAGGAAAAAGCGTGGTTGCCTGCGGGCCCGTTTAGCATCCTTTGTTGTGTGCCGCGTTCTCCCTCTTTCTCCGCCGTTCTAGCGATATCAGTGCGATAAATAGATGAGATGATAAGCATAGTCGCGTGTTTGAACCCTCTTCGGGTCACCATTCACACTGTTCTCAAGCTGTTCCGACGGGCGATAAATCGTGCTCAGACCCAACCACGAGTGTTTGCGAACTGTGAGGGGGGGGGGGGGGTGAAAATAGCTGCTGGTGCGAAACGTTACCGGAAGTGGGGGAAATTGCGTCAATCACACTCGAGAGATGAACGATCGTTATAGTTCGTAGCCAAGAGAAAGGAAGAGAAAGGAACGGTTTTGGATGCTCTTTCTAAAGGCGCTCTCGCATAAAAGCTCCAGAAAAAGCGCCGTTGACTTTCAAAGAATGGGCTGATATCACTCGGAAAACCCGGAAGAAAGCTGAAACCGATTGGACGCCGAGGGATCGAGAACCCGTACTGTCATCAAGTTCGCCCGGAGTTCGAACGCCCCCGGTAAACTGTCCATGCACCCGAGACAGCATGAAGAAACCGATTCGAAACCGGAAAATTGCCGAGTCCGTACCCAGATTTGTCCAGTTTTTCGTGTGAGAGACGACGCCCTCGGTAAACTTAGTGCACTGTTTGGCACGCAGATAACTTTAAATTAATTGTTTCGAAAATGAAGCAGAAGTGAGATCAAATGAACGACAATTCGGCAAAACGACCGAGAAGCTTTCGCCGAGCAAGGAACAGTGTCACAGTTCCTAATTCAGTCAAAAAGAATTCTCTCTGGCCGGGAATTGAACCCGGGTCTCGCACGTGACAGGCGCGGATACTAACCACTATACTACCAGAGACATGTACTTGGTGCTCATCATAACCGTCTCAGCTTCCTCCCAACGTGATGCAACCGATGGCCTTCATCAATCACCGTGAACAGTTATCATACACGGCTTAGGGTTGTCGCCAAACTGGGAAGTTCGGGTTCCGCCAAGTTGGGTTCCTCGGCCAATTTCGGGTCCATAATGCGCACAATCTGATGGTGATCTTTCACGTGTTAGCAAGTGTTCTCAGTTCTCAGTTTCTCATGAGTTTTCCACGAACTGGATGAACTTCCTCCTCATCGACTGACCTTGAGAGGCTCAGCTATGAAGCTATCATCTTTCTCTCCCTCGCTCACTACCAAAACCGAGGTGATTTATAGTAGTCAACTCGCTCGATTTACGAGTAACACGGGCAGTTTGACAGTTTGTGTGCGGATCGATAATGGGAGAGTGTGACCTACGCGATGGAACGTGACTGAACATACATGGATATTTTCGATATTTCAAGCATCTTCAAAGACATAGGATGCTTCAACCGTCCAGAACGAGACAAAAAGGGCGTCTCAACAGGAACATCCCTGAACGATAGTGATGACGTTTCCGGTTTGCCCCTCCTTATTTCGCAATATCTCTCGCTGATCAGACAGACGAGAGAGCGTGTGAAATGGAGAGATCAGAAAACCGAACCGACATCGCTACTGAACCTCTATCTGAATGCAAGAGGAAAATGACCGAGGAAAAACAGCGTTTCAAAGCTCATTTATGAAGATATTAATGGAATCTTCGTCCTCTGAGAGTTAGGAGTAGTCAGATGAGATCATTATTCAAGAACGTTCACTTCCTGTTAGAGAACGTTCCAACCCTGAACCATGCCTGAGGGTATGGCCCCCCTCCCCCCCTCCCCCCCCCCCCTTCGCTCTCCAAGATCGTCCCATTCCCCTACAGTCCATCGAAAACGACTCTCTCCATTCCCTGCACTCTCTCATCATCTCATGAGAAACTGCCTACCATTCCGCCCCATGACTCATCCGACAGTGACTGGATGCTCGGAGGTGGAGTACGGTAATCGCCCTGCGGTAGGTCTAATTAGCACCCACTAATTAGCCAAAAATACAAGCTAATTAGTGTAATTAATAAGATCTTTTGCTCAAGTGATTGTTTGATCTGACCCGACAATCTTTCAAGTATCTCTTCTCCAACCGTTCTTCTTCTCTTTTGCATTCCCCCTCTCATCTCCTTTCTTTCTCACCTCGGTTTCGCTTCCCTTCTCCCTTATCTCTCCCTTATCTTTAGCAGCGATTTTGAAGATAAACACATCGTGCGAGAGACAGTGCTCATCGGAGAGAGTGCAGACAGTCAGACTGATTACCGTATGCCCGCAGAGATATGGCCTGATCGCCGAGTGTGCGCACCTACCGTATCCCTGCAGGGTACGGTAGCACCCGAGCGAGATCAAAGGAGCGTCCGCGGTGCACATCAAAGGTTACTGTAACAAACACGAGAGACTGCAAAAAGAGAAGTTGGAGTCGCACATGGTCTCATGACGTCATCCTCACCACATTTAGAGGGACTTTATGGGGACGGAGGGACTCGAAGAGGGGAGAGAGGGGGGGGAGGGAGATTAAGAAGAGATGGAGGGAAGAGGGGGGCTATCAAATGCACAGCAACTCAGCAGATAGATACTAGGTGAGGATTGATGGGTAATGGGGTCTAATGGGAAAGGGAAGGAAGGGGGGGGGGGAGGGGGGGGGACGAGGCTTGAGAGAGACTCACGAGCCTTCCGAAACAAAGACCGAGGGGGCGGAGTCAGGGGCCTCATTCTGGATCTCCCTCTCCCTCCTCAGTCCTGAATGCACCCACTACTGCTATTACTGCTCACCACGATCTGCTCCGGCGCTCGAGGTACCGTAATCGTCAGGCTACCGTACCCCTTCCTACAGTAACCCGAACACACCGGGGAATACCCGGGGGGATATAATTAACCGCCCTTGCAGACTCGTCGACTCGTCTCACGCGCTTCCTCCTCTCTCATCACGAACCGTGAGTGGACTCTCCTCGTTTCGCACGCTCTCTCGTCGATCAGAGAAGCGAGAGAGTGTGGTGGACGAGGAGAGTCTTGGTGTTCCCCACCCCCCCCCCCCCCCCCCCCTTATCTCCTCTTATCGTTGATCCCTATCAGCGCTCTTCTCCCTTTCTCTTCTTCTATCCTATTCGAACACGGACACACACTACAAACTACAAACTAGGCAACATTGCATCACTTTTCATCACAAGCGCATCAAATGGGGGCTTTTTTGTTGTGTCCAGGTGCTAGAACGCTAGAACGAGTGACTGAGATCAACAAAGGGGAAGTACTTGATCTATTTTCGAAAGTTTTTTCAGTTCGCCAGACTGGCAAAAGAACAAGACAGATTTTCGAATAATCGGCGATCTTTTGTGGTGTGAACAAATGATCGAGAAAACGAGATCATCAAGGCGGAAGTTAGGTGTTTCCCTGACTGTGTAGAAGAGACGGCAAGCCAATTCTTCATTATTGTGTCCATCAACACAAGTACTTGGGTTGAATGAAGGAGTTGACTACAAGTACCTACTTGACTATTTTGTGAGGAATTGAGAATTGGCTTAACTTTATCCCAGAAACAGACTCGAGAATTCGACCTGGAAAGGATAACCCTAGCAGATGCATTGCAATTCTCGAACGTACAGACTATAAATTCCGGAGAGTTGAACGATAGTTAACGATCCTCCATCGTTTCTAACGCCCCAGAAAAAGCCAAGTGGTTTCGGAAGTTGCGAAGTGTGACAGCGTTAATGGGTTGGGCTGAACCCAACGCATTCCACACATTTCGGATGATACGAAGGAATATTAAGAGTTTCGAAATTCCCATCTACAATTTCGCCTTTTCCACTCCAATTTTACCAAGGAGATGAAGGAAGTACATTGAGGGATTACCCTCGAGCGACCGGGCCTTTCGTTCAGAGAAGCCAAAAAGTCCGAGTTCATCAGCATTTGAGAGTCAAATTCCGGCATTTTTTTGGCTCCTTCCCAGGAACATCTTTTCTTCTTCCAACATACTGCGTGCTTTTCTCTCTCTCTAGAAGGCTCATAAATCGCCCCACTGCCCCAGTGGGTACCACGGGGACCCATTAGCTCCGCCGCGACCTCATCCATTCCAAGTCCATTCCTACCCGCAGCAGTGTAAGTGCTTCCTAGCGCATTGACCTTAGTTGGTTGACGGACCTCACCGAGCAAAATGAGATGCGGTTCAACTTCTGAAGCATTGAGAAACCGCCGAGAAAGGGGACCTGTTAGAATGATGAAACACTCTGGAAAATATTTCCTAATAGTTTCACAGTTGCTTCCTAGTAGGTATTGCAGGTTTCATAGTAGGAAGCCAACTATGATCTTAGAAAGAGACTTCCCCCTCCTTCCTACTGTGAAACAACTTGGAAGCATTGTCAAGAGTCGTTAGAATGAAGAGATACATTCTGGAAGGACCGAAAGTGAGGCTTCTCCATGACTCATCCTCCCTCTTCGGGTTCTTTGCATTGACCTTAGTTGGCCCTCAGACCTCACCGACTCCATCTCTTTCAGTCTTTTGGCCTCGGCTAGAAATAGCCTAATTAGCAAGGGAAAGAGCGAGACGCCACGCGATAAATCAACAACTAAAACACGCGCAAGGAACACTGATCTTTCTCTCTCTGGTTCGATTCCCCGCTCAGCCCCCCCCCTCTTTTGCTGGATTTCTTGATCTTGTGCCGAACAACCGACAACTATGCATCGCCTAATAAAACATATGGCATGGTGAATTGTTGATTCAGAATGAGTAGATCGTTTGGAATGGATTTTGCGTTTGGACTGCGTTTTTTGCAAGCATCGATGCTGATCTATCTCTGCAGTGTAACCATTTAATGGAATGCTGCTCATTGGGCGATCTTTAGAGATGCGCACGGCCCTTTTCCTTCTTCTTTTCCTCTTGTCTTTCGATTTTCGATGGTTGCCGGTTCAACTCTTTCTCTTCTCTTCTTCGCATTAGAGAGATGGATGTTCCTCTCCATCGTCAGTTAGACAGTCGACGAGAGATCGTATCAGATTGAGAGACAGGCCTCATTGATAATGATCGCGTGACGAATTCTCACGAAACCTCGGCTATCTTTAGCGAATTGAGGAAAAGGAGATACTCCCTGTTTTTTCGCTCTATTCCACCTCTCTACCGTACTCTACCGTACTCTGGTCGGTCTATTTGGGGGTCGCTCAACCCCGTGAGATCCCTTCCCTCTCCTCCTCCCCCTACATCCACAGCACTTCTCCTCTTCGAAAGCACCACGTGCGGCTCTTTGAACTGGCTAAAATTGGCTCGGCACAGTTCAACAGAGCACACACAGAACTCAAGACGTAGCGTGTTACTCATACTACGGGAACGTCACATACTCATTCCGTGTCCACCATTACTAAACATGTTTTATCTAAAGGGGATCTGACTTGAAGACCACGATTACTAAACATATGTGCATTAGGGTTGCAGGTTCGGATTCGGATAATCCGACCCCTCTTTCTCCTCTGGCGCGGGCGTGTCGGATTTGAGCGGCCCATACTCTCTCGCGTCGGATAATCCAACCCAGACGGCTAGACAGTCAGATTATCCGACATTTGCGGATTCCGACCCTCTCACCCCTCGCGCAGAGGGTCTCAAATCAATGGCCGAGTGGTCTAAGGCGCCATTTTTGGTAAGATCGGGAAGTGGGGGGGGGTTCGAATCTCGCCACATTAAAACCGACAAATCCGACAAATGTCGGATAATCTGACTGTCTAACCGTCTGGGTCGGATTATCCGACGCGAGAGAGTATGGGGCCCGGCGCGCGTTCGGATAATCCGAATCCGAATCCGAACCTGCAACCCTAATGTGCATGTAAAATCAGTTATGAAACCGGACTTCCTTATGCCACAACATACCGTACCACTGATCACTATGAATGACCTACAGTAACCGCTGATGAGAGGGAGTGAGGGGGTCGAAGTCCGGTTCAGCAGCTACAGCGATCTACGAATGGCAAGGAATGGAACCGTTCTCGTAGATTCTAATGGAAACGGTTCAAAACTAAGTGCGGATCGGGGATTGAATGTTCTATTCATCATCGCCCCTGCGCACCAAAACTAATCGAAGTCCTTTTCCACCTTTCTCGGAATGAATGATGACAAGGATCAGAGATCAAAGATCAAAGATCAATCATTCAGATCCGGCACCTCCAGATGACAAGGTGATCGTGGAGTACGAGAGTCAACTCATCCACATCATCTCCCTTGAGGAGAAGACACAGACCATCAAGGTCCTGCTCCATGTCACTGAGGTTCGACTTTGATCTTTGATCTTTCAGACAGAATAGGGAAGAGAATGCGACTTCATTACAATCCAGGAAACACATCACACATTCATCCTCTTGCATCCGTAAACATTACCTGCGTAAGGGAAGGGTTCCGTTATCCACGAGAGTTACCGTATCCCCTTCTTCTACCGTACCCCTACCGTATACCCGTCAGGTGTGGCATGACTCGACTCTCCGTTGGAACGAGTCGGTCTTCGATGGTCTCAACGAGACGTGGCTGCCTTCGGATGCCGTCTGGGTGCCTGATATCATCGCATTCAACATGTGAGCTTCATCTTTGATCTTTGATCTCTAAGGATCAAAAAAACACTTGAGAGCAGAGACCTCAAGGCAGCTGTGGAAGGCAGGGGTTCTGTTAGCTGAAAATGTCCGATTCCAAACATAAGTAGTTAAATTTCGCAGATGTTTCTTATTTAATAGAATCAGTTCTCGATCACTGTCAATCCACCGTCTCCGAATTCTCGATTATCATAATCATTCTCCATTGTCTCTCGTTCTCTGCACTCTCTCAAAGGGAGAAGGGAGAGACTATTGCGGACAATATCGATTGAAAATACTATTCTTCTGTTTTCATCACAGACTCGAGTATCGGCTCCTACCTTCTCGAACAGATCAAAGATCAGAGTCCAAAGATCAAAGATCACTCACTCAGGCTGAATCGGGTGGACGTGCTCAGCTCCGTGCGATCCACTGTCAACATTCGAGCTGATGGCCGTGTTTCCTTCTCCTATCCACAAGTCTGTAGATTGATCTTAGACCTTCGTAGTTCGTACTCCGTGATTTGATCTTTGATCTCTACAGATCGTCACGTTCATGTGCGGTATCCATATAGCGGACTTTCCCTTCGACGCTCAGAAGTGCACCCTCGAGGTGATCTTTGCTCTCTGAATGAAAACGAGCAAATCAAGCGGGAATTACGCTTTCCCTTCTTCCGGTACTGAATCAGGCTGGATTGCCCTCAACGAGTTATCAAATCATTTTGACTCCCAACAGCTCTGAACTCCCTTATCTTTGATCTCTACTCTCATATCTCCAGATCGCCTCGTGGGGCTACAGTGCGGAGAAGCTGCGACTGCGACCCGTGCAGCATTCGGGCACCCTGCTGCAGCACTACCAGGAGAACGATGAGTGGGCGCTCACGGTGAACAGCTTGATCTTTGATCTCTGGTCTGTCCCCTCTTACTCCCCATTATACGAGCTTCATTAGTGCAGGCAAATGAGTAGTACTGTGGGGATACTGTGGCTTCCAGATATGGGGTGGGGAAGAGAGGTGAGGAGGGGGAGGGGCTAACTCGTTCCGACCGCACTGATAGAGAGGAGAGGAAGAGATTATAGAAATAGATGAAGATGAATAAAGGAACGCGAAACGCAATTTCTTCCACATTCATCATCAAAGATCAAAGATCAATTTGCAGAATTTGAAAGTCGACGTGGCTCTTTTCTCGCACGAGGAGAATGTGGTCACAGAGGTTAGCAAGAGATCAAAGATCAATTATCGGACTGATTTACTATGCCAATCAAGTACGTGCTGAATAGTGGTGACCAATGAGAACTTGCCTCTCCTCAATTCGCCTACTCTCTCGTTTCTCTGATCGACGGGAGAGTGAGTAGAATGAAGAGAGTACTATTCCATTCGGAAATGCGAAACGAATGTTTTAAACGAGTAATCCGCATCTTTTTTTCGTTCTCTTTCAGGCAAAAGATAGATGTTGTGCAAAATGATCGATCATTATGTCATTAACTAATACTCATATTTGGACCTCTATCTAGTATCTTTTACACCCTGAGAGTCGTGCTAGTCACTGCAATCGTGGTCAACAGTGCATCTGTTGATCTTTACTGATCTTTTAGATCAAAGTGTACACTATAGCGTACCTTTGAGAGTTCAAAGATCATCCCTCTCCAGGTGCGAATCTGTCTTTCCCTGCAACGGAAGCCCCTCTACTTCATCTCGGCTCTGCTCATTCCCTCCTACATCATCTGCGTATTGTCTGTGGCCGGATTGTTCGCTCGATTCTCGACGAGAGACGAGAGACAGGTGATGCGAATGATGCATCGGAGGGTGTATAATTTTAGATCTTTGAAATTTACCTTAGTCTTAACCTAAGGTCCAACCTAAAGGTCTTAGAGTTCTTCAGTAAGCTTTAGGGTCTTACTTGATTACTTTAAGACCTAAGCCTTACGGGCCTTACGGGATTGGTTAAGGCAACATTTTCCAGTTCTAAAACGATACACCCTCGATGAATCGTTTTCCGAGTGAGGGACTAGACTCGGATTAGCACTATTTGAGACCTCCTCTCCTCATTTCGTCTGCTCTAGCACCGGTCAGAGAGACGAGAGATCACGCGAATTGAGGAGAGGCCGATCTCGATTGTACATCACTAATTAGCACTAGACGATGTCTCAATTGACTCTCTATGGCCCATAGACTATGGGAAGAGACCACAGGGTGATATTTAAAATCGACAGCACGGACTCAATAGAATGCTCGATGTGTTGGTCTCGATCTGAACAACATTTTTCCTCTTTAGAGTTTGTCTCTATCTCATCTCTTAGCCGAGTTCTCTCTCGAAACAGCGCGCGCGGGGGCAAGGGAAATGAGAGAGAAATGAGGAGAGAGAAAAGGGGGCGGAGCCTCTTTCGCGTGTGTCTCTCTCCTTCCCCCCGCTCCTCCCGCGCTCGGCCGGCAATTCGGAGAAAAATATTAAAATTCCTATAAAATATAAATGAAGCAAAGGGCAGGAGCGCAGCTGGGTACGATCACTAGAAAGCCTTCAAATCGATACTCTGGACCATAAATCGTCAATTTTGACCTACTTAAAGTTTAACGATCAAGCTGCGCATCACGTCGTTTGTGCAGGATCCTTAGACCTACAGAAGTCGCTTTTGATCGTTTGATTTGATTGCCGAACCCGACTTCCCGGATCTCTCGCCATGTTTTGGCAACTCTCTATTCCTTTCAAGTGGGCGGAGCCTGTGGTCTCTAACTATGGGGACCGATGTATGGTGCAAATCTAAGAGAATCGGGATATGTGAGTTCCGGTCATTCCCGTGTTAGAAGACAAACTTTTCTTTTTGAACATTCCAACCAAAGATTAAACCGAATAAAAACCGCTCAGATGAGCGAGGCACAGGCCACCAAAAGGGAGCTTCCAGCGTCCGCGGTCCTCAAGCCCGAAGGCAATTTCCCGCTCGCGCTTCGCTCTTTTCCCAATCACCGCGGTTCAAAACAGAGTGAGGGATCATGCGAAATACATACTACAGAAATGATCCTGTGAAGTATGATTTCGATGAGAGAGACGAAGGGAGAGAACTTGAAGAGAGAGTGCACGCTAAATGACAGGGTGGAAACCCGCGGGAGAGGGCAGAGAAAGGGGCGGAGCTTCGCGTGATAGGTTCTTGCCGAGTCTCTAGCCTAGTTTTGCAGACAGTGACACCACTATGTAATCAGAGAATATGATTTTGATCTTTTAAAGATGATAATATCGATAATAATAATATTATTATGATTCTTACAGGAACGATTCAGTTTGGGGGTCACTGCCCACCCTCACACTATCTGTACTTTCTCTCGTTGTCACTGAGAAAGTGCCACACACTTCGGATGAGATCCCCATCCTAGGTCACATTTATACAGTATCCTTCTACGGGTCTACCGTATTCTTCAGTCACTAGATCGACCACTTCTAATGAGCCAGATTCACATGCATCTTTGCTTGTTTTGTCACCACCAATCACTACCGTACACTTGCAATCCTAGGCTTCCACTTTATCCTCGTGGTAGATCGTACTGTAGAAGGATACGGTAGAATCAATCCTCTCCCTCCTACCGTACACTCCCCCAATCGATACCGTACTCCTTCCAGTGCTCTACTTCCATCTCAATACGCTCGTGGTTACTGTAGCCACTATCCTCACTTCTGTCAGTATGCGCATATCCGAGTGGAGAGGGGGACACATTCAAGAGCGAGAGGCTCCGTAAGGTCAGCATACCCAGGACTATTATGCTCCTTTGAAAATATGTATTATTAAATTGTAAACCGATAGACAAACACGGATGGTGTGTGCGTGGCCTAGAGTGGGCGGAGTCAAGAATCAATCGATAATCTTCTAGCACCGTCGTGACTTCCAACGACTGGCAGACTTCGCGGACAAGGTCTTCTTCTTCTTTTTCACGATTATCCTCACAATCCCGTTCGCCTACATGACCTACCGGTGCGCGGCTCTGTCGGGAGAGTACGCCTGACTACCGTAATCCGTCACTGCCTACAGTAACCACCACTTGTTATCGTAATCCGCTGCTGGCTACCGTACTCCCATTGACGATCCATTTCAAAACGTGTATCTATTTTTCAACTTCGTGGTCTCAGATTCTTGAAAAGAACCATTTATCATTGTGATATTTTGGTCTTAACGATAAATTATGCAATCGAAAGCTTAGCTTTATAAAATGGAGTGTTCAACATATGGAGAGGATATCCACGTGAAGGTGGGAGATCGAAGAACAAAGATCAGATGAGTAGATCAAACGAGTGAAAGTTGTAGCTACGATGACTACTGTAACTGATCGTTAACCAGGGATCGATCAAGAATCTGACCGGGTTACCCTTGAATACATCGGGTACGGTAGGCTAGAGATGAATGAACAGATGGGATGAGGGGATGAAAAAGCCGGCTTGAGGGCAATAACTTTAATCATTACAATCAACAAGGAATGAATACTGCTTTCGATTATTACAATCGTAAGGCTATAATAGAGACCAATTGAATCATCAAGATCAGTGAATGTAGGAATTATGCAAGGATATCGATTGAAGGCACGGGGATACTGTAAGAGGTGATATCCATGATCTACCACACAACACCCCGTATTGAGTGGATCGGAAGAGGGGGAGGGATAGGGCATTTGATAGTAAAGTAGGGACAGGGGCGGGGGGCTGGTAGTTGAGGGGGGGTCTTCGAAAGTAGAGGAGGAGTCGAGGAGACCAGTCAGATCAGACACGAAGGGGACGTCGTCTGGCTCGAGATGGCACCCTACAACACACAATCACGTGGTGTGTGTCTTTCTGTCTTCTCCTATTCATCGCTAGTCCTAAATTCAACAGCAGACTCACCTTGACCCGAGGACATCACTGACGAGGGACGTATCCACTCCGTATCGATGAAGGAAGACGTGGGCTTGAGAGATGATAGTGAGCGCCTCCGGCGTGAATACCCGCGCACACTTGCCACCATCGCCTCGAGTACTGTAAGAGCGGACACTAGGGATACTGTAAGAAGGAAGGCGCATGTCTAAATGCGTGTCGCCATACTCATTTGCTCTGTGCGCATCAACCTCTAGTACACATTCATTTGTAAATAACACTTCGTATGAAACAAATGGGGGGGGGGGGGGGGGCAATGACCTACCATCTTCAGGGGCTGTTTGGGCACGCGGAAGGAGTTCTCAGTCCTGGCTGCAGCAGCTGCAGCAGATCCGACCGACGAGAAGGAGGCTGCAGCCATCGAGGCATGCAGCTGCGACAGCTGCAGAATACACTTGGTTAGTATGACACAAAAAAGGATGCATATCGCCTTAAAATGGCGATTTTTTGGGAAATCATTCAGTTGTAAATGATACAACCACTCAAAATCCTGCAAACATACGGACAAATAAGACAAAATAATTCGAAAAACGTCGAGGGAAACTCACATCCGATTTGACATCTTCAGTGATGGTCTGAGCGACGAGCGAATCGAGATTGGAGCTTACCTGAACGACATTGATCTTTGATCTTTGTGTCCGATAGCCCATCTCACACTCTGAACCACTATAGCGGTATTCGCATATATTCGATCGATAGATGTGCATGAAAAACAATTAATAATTGAAAAAAAACGGAAAGGGTTGATCTTTGATCTTCGATCTCTAACCTCTCAACTCACCCCAGACAGATCCTCTTGGCCTCTTGTCCCCCACTCTTCCTCCGTCCTCCTCCCTCCCCCGGTCTGCTTCTCTTCCGTGACTGCAGCAGCTGCAGGTCGTCGGTCAGTGGCAGCCGGGTCGTGGCTGCAGCGAAGGAAGAAGAGTCGACTGCAGCTGCAGCTGCAACCCGATGCTGCTGCTGCAGGATGGCCGGAAGACAGCGTTGAGGAGAAGCTAAATTCAGACTGATTAGTCAAGGAGGATAGGCATTTTCATCACTATCGATTTTGGCTCATCGAAGTAATAAAAGTTAAAATGGAATCTTTGGACTGACCCTTGGACTGAGTGTACTCCAATCTCTCCTCCATCTCATCAGCCAGTCCATCCCACGTGTAATCCATTGAATAGGAAGGGTCCAGTTGAGGGAGGAAGGGCGAGTCAATGAAGGGGAACAGACTGCAACAGACAATCGTCGTGTGTCGTGTATGTCCTTCTGCCTTTTCCCACTCGTCGCTAGTCGCAAAATCAACAGCAATCTGCTCACCTTGACTCGAAGGGATCACGAATGCCACTCATTCGCATCATTGACGATGAAGATTCCGTCGAGCCGTACAGCGGATCCACATCGTCCTGAAGCTCCGCAAACATTGGTCTTTGATCTACCGATTCCGCCCACTCTGATCTTTGATCTTTACCTCGTATCCTCTGCTGGGCGTGTCGACCTTTATCTCTCGCATGCTCAGAGGAGAGGGAGAGAGCGATCTGGAACGGCAAGATTACGGTAGCCTGAGCATCATGAAATGCAAGCCCTATATTGGAATATCTTGTCTGCCGTACACTAGAGGAGAAGGGAGGGGCCTCGGGGGATGATCTAGAGAGGAGGGATGAGAATGGAAGGGAACGACCGCTAATGATATACATTTAGAAGGAAGAGTAGCTATGCAGGAAATAACCGAATGGGAAATTTCGCTTCTACAACACCCGATGTACAACTCGCAAAAATCATTCTGTTCATACAGCAATCTTTCGCCACACTAAATATTGATTTATTGATTGGACACAGCAACGTCCTTCTCAACAGTATCCCACAAGTACCGCCAGAAGTGTCACCACATAGTCATCTCAATAGAAATGTGGATCAAGCAAAAGTACTGAACACAGACACAAACCATTCTGGACAGAGCACAACACACGTACAGAGCATAATATATTTATCGAGAAGACAACGGGGATTCAAGGCAGATACGACGAAAATCCTGAGATCACAAGTTTTCACGGGAAACAGTACATAAAAGAGTGTATGGGCGAATGGATAAAAAAGGAATGCGGGACCAGTCGATAATGGTCTCCTCTCCTACGCCTGTCGCTGCATGAGGCCGCCATCTACTCCTGATAATAAACACATTGGCACTTTCCTAGATCACAACCAAGCCCCGCCTCCTCTCAGGGGCGGGCAACTTTTTTTCTTTCTTACCTCTATCCCAAATCGGGTTACTGTATATGCTTACACCCAAACTAATTTAAATAAGTATGAATTTCATAAGAACGCTTAGGTTTAGGCTTAGGTACATGCAGCTTAGGAGGTGCGGGGAAAGGGGGAGGGGCTTGGTGCCATCTAGGAAAGTTCCAACACATTTATCCCGATCCTCGTAACTCTCTGGCAATTGACATTGTCCTGCATCGTTGGCTATATCAAATCAGTATCGTGCCATCATACCATCACCTCTCTGTCACTGTCACATTCCCACCCTAGTGATTTCGTTTCGGGCTTGCCCCTCCGTATTTCGTCATATCTCTCGCTGATCAGGACAGATGCGAAATGAAGAGAGAGCAGACACCCGAACCGACATCACTGCATACTCACCATCACTGCTGTCGCTCGAGTCCGGCGCCGGATTTGCTTGAGGTTGGGCAGGAGCCGGATTTGCTTGAGGTTGGGCAGGAGCCGGCGGCGCCGCCACAGTCGCCGATCCAAGCAGCTGCTGCATCAGCAACTCATTCGACTGCAAACAATTGACAATCATTCCAAGATAATGCCAAACCAGCGCCACGTAGATCAAGAATATTCTTTCGAAACGAGTCATCATTCAACGCCTTATCCCCTCTCATTGACCGTTTAATGGGAACGATTATGCTAGGATATTGCCCTATAATCGATAGCTATTGGGGCTACCGTACCCCCTGGGGATCCGGCGGGACTCTCACCTCGCTGTTCTTGACCAGGTTGTAATTGGCATAGGCGTTGTCCTCGTAGATGGGCGAGGGGTCGGGCAGCCACGCCGGCTCGTCCCAGCGGGTAGGGACCTGAAGGAGAGAAGGGGTTAAGAGGGAAGGGATGATGCAACTGAAGAATAAGACGGATACACGAAGGATGTCATAGAGATCATGCAACTGGAATATACAAAGGTTATGGGAGAGGAGGGGGGTCGCGTATGAATGATGCAATCGAGGAGGAGGGAAGGAATATATTGGGATCATGCAACTGGATTGAATACACAAGAGGGACAAGAGCGAGGGACCAATTTTCAAGGGACTTGGCAGTTGCAGCAAAGAAATCTGATAGAGAGTTAGCGTAATACTCAGATGACCGCTACGTGCATCATCAGTGAAGTATCTACCGGAACTTGCAAAAGGGAAAGGGCCGATCATCATCATGCGTGGCTGGGTATCGACTGGATCTTGGCATACGGTAGACAACTGGCTATCGATTGGGTCGTACTCACGTCAGCGATGACGACGGGGTACTGAAGGGCTGCCATTGCTGAAAGAATTATCGATTGCTAATCGCCCTTCAACCAATTCAAACAGGTAAGATTATGTCACATAATCTTACCTGTTTGAATTGGGGGGAACACGATAGAAAAGAGATATCGGACTGGGACACGCCAAAAACATAAAGAAAAATAGTCCAGTAATGCGAAAAGTGAGGAACACGCTAATTCGGTCGATTCCAGATTCCAGGCGAGCTGGAGGAAAACCGAACGACAATCGGGCATAGTAGAAGTGCGTGGGAGGTAGAGAAAGGTTGGGGGTAACACGATAGAATAAAGATATCGGGCTGGAGACGCCTTTTTAAAGAGAAATGAAATGTAAAAATTAAGGGACGGCAAAAAACTAAGATCGCGGAGTAGAGCGGTATTACCGATGCTGGAAACGATAAAGAAGTGAAGAGTAGAAGTGACAAAGTAAACTTTATGACAAGCAATCAATAATTGAAAAAACGAGTCACATCATGACAACCCGTGGTGTAGTCTACAGTACTTTTAGCGACAGAAC